>JBBPBX010039309.1:14110-29956 GCA_038048925.1 Garcialebias charrua
ATATTTAACATATATATATATATATTATTGTCTTGTGTTTATATGTGTATGTGTGTGTAAGTGCATATGTATGAATTTGTACACACTGACTGCAAATCTAATTGCCCCTCGGGGATAATAAAGGAACTTGAACTTGAACTTTTGTTTGGGTAAAGACATAGAACAGATGTTGGAGTTGATAAAGACAGAATTAGTCAAAATACAAACTTGGTTGGAACTCAATAATTTATCATTAAATCTAGATAAAAACCAATTACATGATATTCAGTAATAAAAAGAAAACTGTTGATGTTCCATTTATAATTGAAGGTGTTGAGATTTGTAGAGTGAGTGAGGTAAAGTTTTTGGGTGTTATCATTGATGACAAACTGACATGGAAACATCACATAAATTCTGTAAGAATAAAAATAGCTAAATCTATCGCAGTACTGTACAAAGTCAAAGACTATTAAATGATAAAGCTCTGTATTTGTTGTATAACACAATCATTGTTTCACATTTAATCTACTGTATTTATGTTTGGGGAAAGCGTGTAAAACAATTACAAAGCCTATTCTTGTTTTACAGAAAAGAGCTGTAAGAATTATAAATAGAAAACATTACCGTCATCCATCAAGCACATTATTTTATCAACTGAATGTAGTGATACAACCTTGACCTTGGAAACACTTCTCTGATCGCTCTCAGTAATGAACTTTTTGGGAGTTATTCCTGAAGGGACAATAATACTTTTATTACTTTTACTTTGAATCAAACATTACAAATTAAGTCATCCAGAGACTTCTTTTAATTTGTGTTAATTCAAAGTTCATCAATGAATAATTTGTGTTATTTGTATAAGCATTAGTGCATTTAATGTTTGATAGTCAAGGACTATTTAATTCAAACTGGACATTTTCTCAAAATGTTGTGCATGAAGGATGTACCCTCTCGAACTTGCATGTGAAGATAAAAGGAACACTTTATCTTTTTCATTTAGTTTGAAAACAGGACAACAAGAGACATTTTGTTTTTGTCCAATCAAGATTAATAATATCTGTTTTTGCTATTATCATTAATAGGTCTCATATGTGATGCTTAATGACGTTGTTTTTAATCAAACACACTAAAAACAGTTGGGCTAAAAATAACCCAATATGGGTTATATTAAACCCAGCTGCTGGGTTATTATAGTACCAGCCCAGCAGTAGTTAATTTGACCCAGCATGTTGGGTTGATCCATTATAACCCAACGGTTGAGTTAAAATATTCTACCCAAATGCTGGGTCAAATTAACTGCAAATTTGGGCAGTTTCAACCACACATATGTGTTATATATTCTACCCATATGCTGGGTCAAATTAATTAAAATTCTGGGTTGTTTCAACCACACATATGTGTTATATATTCTACCCATATGCTGGGTCAAATTAATTAAAATTCTGGGTTGTTTCAACCACACATATGTGTTATATATTCTACCCATATGCTGGGTCAAATTAATTAAAATTCTGGGTTGTTTCAACTACATTATTTGTTATTTAATCTGCCCATATACTGGGTCAAATTAATAAAAATTCTGGGTTGTTTCAACTACATTATTTGTTATTTAATCTGCCCATATACTGGGTCAAATTAATAAAAATTCTGGGTTGTTTCAACTACATTGTTAAGTCAAACTAATTAAAATTGTGTGCTATTTTACCACATTTGTTCAGTTAACTATCCTAATGCTTGGTCAAATTAACCGAAATGACAGATTAGTTATAACACAGTACAATGTTTCAGAAAATAAATTGCTAGACTACCCATTTCTATACTCAGTTCAGGAGCAAATCTCTTACAACATAATCCTAGATGTGGTCATGCAAAGCACATGATGCAATAAACACGTAAACAATACTGGGATTTTTACAAGGTGCTGCCTTGTAATTTATTAAAACTTGATGTCAACAATGTAAAAACTAATTATTGAAAAAGTTCAAATTATTGAAATTAAAACAGTAATGTAACACTTCAAATTAGTGTCATTAAAACAATGCTTAACAACTCAACATTTAACAGGTCTAATGTCAAATTGTCCTTGAGGTTCTTAGTTCTCTTGGCATGCAAATATTCTAGTTTGAAGAAACTTTACCAGTTTGGACTCCCCTCCTGGCACTTCATAGACCACACACTGCAGAAGTTCCCACACATGTTCACATTCCTTTGGGTATTTAATGTCCAAGATAAAGAAGGCCTTGAAGCAGACATCAATGGCCTGAAGCAGAGTATCGTGCTCGAAAGCCTGTCCAGCAGTGATGACAAAGGTCTGAGATGTATGCTGATCATCATTTCCCAGTGTCAGAACGTAGAGGTAAGGTCTGGATACCATAGCCTCATGGAGGTACTCCACCATATTTGTTCCAGGCTAAAAAAAAGAGAAAGAATACATAAGAGTAAGTGAGTGTAAGAAAGGACCAAATGATAGTTTTCAGATAAAGGTTAGGTTTCCCAATTAGATGTACTGTAGGACTTACAGGCTTATGATCGATGAAGGCCAAGCTGCATTCTTTAATGGTGTGGCGAACCATTTTTGCACCACGGCCACGGCCAACTTTGTAAGCGGTTGGAGGAAGCAAGGCTGGCAGCTGCCTCAGAGCAAGTTCCCCAACAGCATCTGTATGAAGAAGACACAGGTATCAATATAAGGGCTGGGTTAAAAAAATAAAAGAAATTGATTTAATTGATCTTGGATTGATTTCATTTAAATTTGGGAAAATCTATTCACAGGACATGAGACCAATTGTTCCACATTGCTTTTTGTGTGTGCATTTCTGTATTGTGTCACTCCTGGATTGCTTAAAGATAACAAAGAACTTTGTTTGCAAAGATTTGGTGTGGCGCTTGAACCAAACAATGGTATGTAAACATCTGACTGAAACACTTCTCCCAGGCCTGTATAAATGTGTGAAAAACGACATTCTAACAAAATGTTTTAGTTTTGTTACAAATATTATTTTTATACTTCAAGAAATGTCTTAATGAAATAAACAGTGATGAAATGTTTTAGTTTTATTATTTGTTTTACTAAGGTATAGTAAGTTTTAATAAGTTTATTGAACATGACAGAAGCTAACTGAAACGTTACAAATATACAGTTTTTATACGCTCAAAAGTGGGCAGAAGTATACTTTTATTAACACACCTCTGCTCCTGCAACCTCATTCCCATCACTTCCTATTTTTCAAGAAAATTATTAATTTCTTAAAAATTAATGCATCCAACAACAATGTTACCATCAAATCCTTTATAATTTAAAACCTTTGAAACTTGTGACAGTCTTGTTTCAAGATTAAACTGTTTAATTTACAAATTTGCTCTGAAAACCTGTTGTTTATGGTGAAGAGAAAAAAATAAAGTGATATTGCATTTTACAACAAAGTTGAATCGTTTTCATTATTTAAGAGCAGAATTCAAATTGAATCAAATTGTGATTAATCGATTCAGAACCTTGTGATTCAAAACTGAATTTAGAATTGGCCATGATACCTACCTAGCCCTAATTAATATGGTGTGGAATGGTATTCCTGTGATTCTATTTAGTATCTGTGGTTTTGGTTCTTTTGGCGACACCTACAGGTGATTCTGAGAAACTTCATGATGGGAAAATAATTATTATTCCCACCAAACACACATGATTAACAATTATTACATCCACATGGACGCAATTAGAATATAACCTGCAAAGAATATAAAAAACAGAAAGACTGAATAGTTTTGCACAGCTTAAATTCTTGTTATTTGTTCATTTTTAGCTGTTTTAGCAGTTGAAGAACGTGATGCATGATGGGACAAGACGACATTCCTCTGTTCCAGGGTATATTTAAATGAAAACAATGTTTTTCTTGTTTTTAATTCATTCCAGATTTGAAGAACACAAGAAAACTATTAAAAAAAAAACACATAGTAACTCAAATTCCACTTTTTAAAGGACCAATGAAAACACTGAACAAGGAGAAAACAAAAAAATCAAACGAGCTTAAAAATCAAATTAGAATCTGGTTGACAATCATGACACCCCAAATAAATCTCAAAGACTTTTTACTAAAAACACTCACTCTTCCAGAGCTCGAGTCGTCTTTCAAACTGGGAAATGACTGAACCAAATCCGATGCCAGGGCCTTTTTGGTCTCTGATGAAGGACTGTAACACAAAAAACAGTTACACAGAAATAGTGAAAACTAGTTTAAATGTATAGTTTCTATACAAATACTATATGACAAATACTTATGATTACCGATTTATATTACCCGAAACTTGTGTTCAAAGTTTTGATTTGGTAAGTTGGCTGGAACCAATAAAAAAAGCTAATTGCAGTTCTATTGTTGACTTATTTCTTTTATAAGAACAGCCAAGTCCATTTAACTATTTTATATATTTGCTGGGCAACTTTTATTACTGTGCACTTGCAAAAGCTTGCGTCAGCAGATTATGCTTTGGTCACCTGCAGGTAAGTAAGTTGTGCTTAATGACAACAATATTTTAGAAAAAGTAAACCCACATGCAATGAACTTACAAACTGTGGAATGATGTCCTTATCAGCTGATTCACTGGTACCACAGCTGCGGATGCTTGTTCCTCGGTGAGGGCTGGAGGTGTGGCAGTTGATATGACATCAGAGCTTGTAGGTGGGGTAACAGGCGCAACAACAGGTGGTTCAACCTACACAGAAAATCCAGGTTATTATGCTGCTTGGAATAGTTGGTTAATACGCCTTTTGCACTTAAAGCAAGTATATGCCATATTCCCATACTCGTACATAGAAATAATAGAATAGAACTGAGCCTCTCACAGCTGCACTGACTAATTACGTACAAGACCTCTAAATCTTTTGAGGAACTTCAGCCTAGGTCCAGCTCTTGGGATCAAATGGTTGATGGTAGCCTCATCTAAAAGAAGAAAACTCTCCTCATCAATCCCCTCCTCTGAAAAACAAAAATAGATAAAACAAAAACAAACAGACACTATCACACAACAAAATAAAATGAAGCACTTACAACTATGCTGCTTCATTCAAGGAAAAAAAATCACAAATATTAAACTAAGAATCATATTTGCAATATTTAAATGATTATTAATTAACTGAAAATGTCTAGGCTATTTTTGTTCTAGTCTATAACCCAGGTCTATGCCATGTACTGTTGCTATACAGCTGGGTATTAAATAAAAAACTCTCAAATGTTTTTTATACACAACCCTTACTGCTTTGTTGCCAATTAATCTAATTAGCTGCAAAATGCTCCCCTACCAAAATTACCTTTTAATAAAAATGGTAAAATTTCTTGGTTTAATCCTTTTAATAAAAATATACAACTTAATATAACATTTGTTTTAATCAAGAAATGTGATTTTTAAGCAGCTATTTAGCACAATTTAGAGCAGGTGGAAGAAGGACTGAGCACTGATCAAGGTTAACAGTGCCACATGCTTAAACTTCACAGGCCTCGCTCCACTGCAGGCACTCTAAAGTGACAAATTTGAAGTTTTATTAGCATATTTCTCTATAAAGATATTGTTTGAGATTTATGTGAAGTTGTCAGAAGACATAAATTAAAAAAGAATGCAGTCAACTCCCAAATAATCACTATGAGTAGCAATGCAGACATGACATGCTGTGGATGTCAAAAATATATTTTATAACAAAAATATATTTCTTACCTTTAAATCTTTCTACAAAGTCTGTCAGCTGCCACTTTGTCAACGTGTTGATGACAAAGCTGTCCATTTATCTGAAACAAATAATAAACGAATTTATACACTCACCAGCATGTCAGGAACAAACTAGCAGTTATTTTGGGACATGGAGAAAGTTCTATCAGGACATGTTACCGCTGATATCCAGGCCATTCATCTCCCTTTTAGGTTCGACGCGACACATGAGCAGAGCACACTCACGCTGCTTCCAGCAGGAAACAGAAACTGAAAGTACGTTTTCTACTTTCAGGTCGTGTGACTGGACATTACATCCAATAACACAGCATGTTTAGACCATTGCAAACCTTCTTAGATTCTAACAAACAAACTAGAGACAGAGCTTCTTTTAATAAGTTTTAAAAAAATGGCGATTTCTTTTCCCACAATGCTGTGCGCAGTTGCACCGCGGACCAGTGACGTCACGCTCCAAAGCTTGCGCTAGCAAGCATACACGAGCTAAGCTAAGCTAACTAAGCTAACAAATTAGCCTGCCGGAGAACAAACCAGTTAGTTAGCTGGGAAACTCAAAATAAACATGACCATACAGTTATGTACATTATAAACTAAGTTCATTCGACAAATGGCCAACAGAAAAGCTGAAAAGCTTTTCTGATAGCTTAAATGATAGCCATTTAGCCCTTATCATTTAAGCGCTAAATGGCTAGCTATGTTGTAGCTACCTAAACTAACAAGCCTTGATCGAGAATAAAAATGAATTACATGTACTTTAATATGTAACACAACACAGACACCATGAATTAGATATATAATGTGCACAAACCTTTTTTCAATGATTTGCTTCGCCTTAAAGATGATCAGTCAACTTCTCTCCAGCACTTGTGTGAGCTCAAGGAGCATCGAGCCTATCTCAGTGACTGGGGTTGCGGGCGCAGTTTGGTGGAGGAGGAGCACGTCTTGTCAACGTGATGACGTTCCAAGCAGAAAATAACCCAGGTGCTGGGTCAAGCGATAGAAAATAACCCTGGTGCTGGGTCAAGCGATGCATGTTGTGTTGATGAATTTTGAATAAGAGGTTAACCCAGCGGATGGGTTGCACAAAAACAACCCAGTTCCCATAAAAATAACCCAACTCCCATAAGAATAACCCATATTGAGTTAACAATTTCATAACCCAGCAGTTGGGTTGTTGAAATAACCCAACCTTTTTTAGTGTGAACCAACAGTATTTTGCTTAAAGTGTTAAGGCAAAGGAATCAGTTTTGTCATAAAATGCTGACATCTGAACTTACACTTTATCTTTCTGACAAACTAATCTTTTGACCCCCTTTCAACGTGTTGATCAGCGACAGCCGCCACTAGAGGGCGCTAGGGGCGCCGCCCCTCTGGAACCTGCAGCTCTTCACCATTTGAAGATTTAATTATTTTTTTTTTATAAAAATGAAATAATAAAATAAAAATATTTCAAAATGTATGCATATATGTTTTTAGTTGTGTAAGATAAATATTTTATGAGTAATGATGTTTGTTTCAAAAAACGTTTTCTGATTGTGACGTACTTCCGGTTCCCCGCTGGGCGCCGCTAACGGCTTTTCCATTGAATCTAATTATCCACCTTATTCCTAGCCCCCATGATGCCTTGCGCGAATTATGTGAACGACTTCCGCCGAAAGTCAGAACCGGCACTTTTTTTACACGCTAGCAACGCGCTAACCGGTTTTCGTCAGAGGTTTTAGGTCATAAAATATGTGGGAACACAAACGATCACAACTCAAATGTGGAGATATTGTTTTACCGCTACCTACAGCTGTTGAGGGGTGGGAGGACGACTTGAAGAAGTGGCCGAAAATAACGTACACTAGCATGTTTAGCTACTAGCATACTTAGCTACTTTGTTGACAGTTGCTTCAGATGGCGAAGCGATGAGCAATCTGAAAAGCTCTGAAGCTTATTAGTATCTTCACAGTAACAAGGTTGGTCCTGTTATGTTAAGAGAGGTGGGACACTTTCTTATTTACCTTAAGGCAAACACAGAGTCCAGTCTAAGCATTAAAAATCCACATCTCCAGGTCCAGCTAACAATGATGTTGCTTTGGACTTTTGAGCTGCAAGATGTTTATCTGGACACCAACTGAGCACCTGGAGCTTGACATTTCTTTTGACAAAGACTTTACTGATTCACAAATGAAGCACCTTGAGAACTTTTAATAAAATACAGTAAATGAAAACAAATAATGAAATAGACAGGAAACGATCTTTAAAAACTTGATAATGAAATAAGTGACATTTAGATAGAAACAGTAGTTTAATCCAAAATTAACTGATATAGTGCACACAAAAAACTAACCTTGTAAGAAGGTTAACAGTCAACTATTGTACATAACAAATGAATCATTTTAGCAAATACAGGGAACCCCCGACCTACGAACGAGTTTGGGACCTAAGAACCGTTCGCAGCTCGATCCGTTCGTAGGTAGGGGGTGAAAATTATATTTAAAAAAAAAAATTATTCATTCATTCATTCATTCAACCTTTATTTATCATGCTAACGGAGCGCGCGCACACATTTAAGCATGTACAGTAGTGTACTGTAATGTTAAACATTGCTATTCACATTTACAGAATAAATAAAAATATATTTTCTTACTTTGAGATGGTCAAAGCCGACATAGGTTGCCATGCGTTGATTGTTTTCGGGCCAAGCAGCGCGGGGGCCGGCAAGCCACCGCAGCTGCTCCAGACCTGTGTTAGCTAGCTGGCTAGCTTCTGCTAGCCAAGCCATGAGCTAGTGTTGGAGCGGCGGCGCGATCAATCTGCAGCTGCTGCTCCAGCCGCTGCTCCAGCCTGAGACGTCCACAGAGCTATTCCAGCTAGTAATTAATCCATATGATGCGATCCTGGTCACCAGTGTTCAAAAGGCCGGCTCCCGTGTTAGCTCCAGTGTTAGCTCTGGAGCTAGCCAGGCCGGAGGTGTAGCCAGGCCGGCCGGAGGTGTTCGCACGGCGGCCTGGCACGATCGGCGATAAATCCGCTGCTGCCTGAGACATCCACAAAGTTCACAGAGACGTTTCCAGCTAGTAATTAATCCATATGAAGCCATCCTGGTCACCAGTCTTCGTCCGGCTCTCGGCAGCTAACCTAAGATGGCGTCCGGTGTTCTACATTAATTTGTGACCGGAGACCCCAGTGACTGAACCTAAAATAGCGTCCGGTGTTCTACATTAATTTGTGACCGTGTAAACTGAAGACCTACTTCCTGTTGCCCAAGATTGCTCAAAAATTGCTCAAAAATGATCAGAAATGATCTTTTTTATCATAATTATTATTTATAAAGCCTTTAAAACAACCAGAGCTGCAACAAAGTGATGTACACATGA
Organism: Garcialebias charrua; assembly: GCA_038048925.1. Classification (NCBI taxonomy): domain Eukaryota; kingdom Metazoa; phylum Chordata; class Actinopteri; order Cyprinodontiformes; family Rivulidae; genus Garcialebias; species Garcialebias charrua. The sequence goes on from JBBPBX010039309.1 coordinate 23,161, forward strand.
AATTAAGAACATTTAAACACAAAAAAAAAAAAAAAAAAAAATTTTTTTTTTTTTTTAATACAGTAATTTCATATTTTTATTAAATATGATATGTTCGTAGGTCCCGTGGTTCGCAGGTCGATGGGGTCGTAGGTCGGGGGTTACCTGTACTTTTCTAATGTAATATAGTTAACATTGCATCCTTTAAAAAAACATGTTAAGAGTTGTGTTACATTTACAGCAAGTACACCAGTACTGTACATGTTTGAGAAAAATGTTTACATTTAATGTCTTCTCACTTCTCACTTGAAATAAGCTGGCATCCTTTGAGTCAGAGTCAGAGTCAGAGTCAGAGAGTCTTTATTGTCATTTGCACCGCATGTGGTACATGTGATGAAAACGAGATTATGTACACGAGGTCCCAGTTACATCCAACAACAAATGAAAGAGAAAAACAGTAATAACATCTAGAACTAACTAAGAAAAACATCAACTAGTAATACACTAAGCCTAATATAGTGGGAATAAACAGCAGCACGAACATGAGTTTGTATGAGCAGATGGTCACAGATGAACACAGATGAACACAGCAACAAGTGAGAATGCAACAAGTGAGAATTTGCGTGTGAATGCTGGAATGATTACATTGACACACCACACTATTGCAGCAGGTCCCTCACTGTGAAACCACGATCACCCATCACCTGATCTCCAGCACGCAGATAGTCCAGAAACCCAGAGTTCTGTGTTATATACCTGTCACTGCATTTACCACCATAAGCATCTGAAATAAACATGATTATTCCAGAGGGAGAAACAGCCAATAAATATTTCACAGTGTTATTTGCATGTATGATTCACTTCTGGAGTCCAAGTTTTTAGCTTTCTGCAAAACATGTTGCTTTAATTGTTTCACGGGGCAACCATAGAATAAGGTCGTTGGTTTGTTCTGACATTATGTCAATCCACATTCCAACAGTCATGCTGCATGTGACTGGTGGTGTTGAGCAGCTCCACACTCTCATCAAGCCCATCTGAAAGTAAAAGTACAGTATACAAACATTAGGGTTCATTTATGAACACACACACACCTAGATTATATATATGTAAATAAACGCACACACACACACCTATATTATATATATATATATATATATATATATATATAAATAAACGCACACACAGCATACATATATAGGTGCGTGTGTTTATTTGCCAGTTATGAACGAAAATATTAGTATCATTTAATCACTGACTACATAAAATCATAAAACTAAAAGCTGTCTCTTAAATCATACCTGGTGTTCTCGATCCTCTGGAGGATACAGAGTCTTTTTTCAGGTGGTTTCTCGTAGCCCAGCCACAAAGAAGGATGCGGGTTTTTGTTTTCGGAGCCTGTTCAACACACACTAGTTGCAGCCACAAATTCAGCTTCGTCTGATTATTCGTACAGCCACGAACAGCGCAACAGGTACCCGAGCTCCACAAGACATCTTCGTGACAATATTAGCTCGAAATAACAGAAAACAGAACTTTAACAGAACTTCAACGACGCGCACAGATTAGCAAGTAAACAACGAGGAGCCAATGCAGAAATTCTACTTCCGGGGTCAAACGGAAGTAAGACACATTATCGCTTCTACAGTGACACCCCCAAGAATAAGGTGGATAAACTAGCGCTAAGCGCATGCACAATTTATGTCCCATCTGTCCAAAACTATTGGACTGTACAGGTCGCATTTTCCATCGCCCGGAGGCTTGGACTCGTCTCGTGTATCGCTGCGGTTCGTGTGTTTCCGGTTCGACTGCCGAGGAGGGGGGCCGGAGTGGGGGACCATCTCTGTACACAGTCAGAGCTGATCACACGCAACTAGCGACGTTGAACAGCAGTAATTATTAATGGTGCCTTTCTACACAGGTAAGCAAGTAATATTAAGTGAGTTTAATGAATCGCTACATGAGCAAAGTTTGAGCTGATCTCTGTGTGCGTGACGTGGTGTGTTGTGTTGCGGTCAGTCAACAGTAGCTAGCTACTAGCTGTGCTTATCTGTGGTGTACTGTACAACATTATAAAAGTTGCTAGTTATAACTTATAAACCCGAATGTCTGAAGACGACTCCTGTCTGTCCATCTTCAGCTCATGTCATGAACTGTTTTACTCCTCAGAGTGTCTGTGTTAAAGGTTCAGTATGTAACATTTTTTATATTTTTATTTATTTTATTTATTTATTTTATTTAAGTTAGGACAATGCATATTAATCAACATAACAGCAGTTAGCATCAATGTAAATATGCCGGAGTTAGCACAATAGCTAATTTGCATCCGTTGTCCTAAGGCAGGTAAGAATAAGAAACGTCCCATAAAACAAAAGAGCGGAGAAAAATACAAACATCACCTATATAGCACATAACACAACATAAAATTACAATAAAAATATGATGCCATAAGAAAATAGACAAAGTAATCTACACATGAGTGCACTTCTGATTAGTTTTCAGCCAAAGTTTCAGAGATTTTTTAAAGCTGGAGTAGGTGCCACAGTTCCTGATGGAAACTGGCAGTGTGTTCCATGACTGCGTGCCTCTGATGGACACCACCATTTGGCCAAATTTAGTCCTGCGCCGCTGCACATCACAATCTCCTCTGGTCAGTGCTCTTGTGTTTACTGTACTTGTTTTTTTACTTATAAAATATATTAAAGGAGGAGGAGCAAGTCCATTTAAAACTTTAAAAATCAGGCAAACGTCCATAAAAATCTGATAGCTATTAAAATCCAAAATTTTGTACTTATTTATGATGTTGCAGTAATGATACTGTATTGGCTTTTTGTCAAAAATTTTCAGTGTTTTCTTAAAAAGAGACTTTAGGGGCTTCATGACGATCTCTGAAGTGTGAGACCATGTAGTATAACAATAGGCTATATGGCTGAAGATCATGGCATGCATGTAAGCCTTTGCTGATTCTGTTGTCAGAGAAGGTCTTATATGTTTGAAGTTTGCCAGATTAAGTTTAATTATATGTGAAATTCTCTTTACATGTTGCTTGAAATTTAGATTAGAATCAAAAATGACTCCGAGGTATTTAAATTGTTCAACCACATCTAATGTCTCGCCATTGACCAACACAGATGGATGCCCATCATCTGGTGGCAGCCGAGAGAAAAACATACAGACTGTTTTTTTAGTGTTGAGATGTAAACAAGAGTCCTGGAGCCAGTGAGACACCGGCATCATGGCACTAGAAAGCACAGCAGCAGCTTCATTTTTTGTTTTTCCATGAACATACAATACAGTATCATCTGCATATAATTGCATTTTTACAGTTTTGCAAACATTTGGCAAATCATTAACATATAGGCTAAATAAGATTGGTCCCAGTATTGAGCCCTGTGGGACTCCAGCTGAGCAGGTAAGAAAGGTAGATTGTGAGTTTTCTATTTGTACTGCTTGTTTTCTATCAGACAGATATGATTTCATCCAGCAGAGGGCACTATTAGAGAAATTAAAATGAGTTAGTTTAGCAAGAAGAATGTTGTGGTTGATTGTGTCAAAAGCACGTTTCAGGTCAAGGAACACAGCACCCACAAAGCCACCCTGATCTAGAAGCTGTTTTAGATTTTCCAGAAGGTAACAGGTGGCTGTCTCTGTAGAGTGATACTTCCTAAACCCGAATTGCATGGGATGGAGAGAAGTTGGGCTTTCATTTAAATGCTCTGTTAACTGCAGAGCAACCCATTTCTCTGCAATTTTTGAAATGATTGGCAAAATACAAACTACAAAATACAAAAATATAAACATATTTCTTCACTCTGCCACATCTCCTGAAAGTAGCTAAAAGACAGATACTTAAACTGCTAAGCTTCAGCAAAAAGAGGAAAATATTGATGAGTAGCAAAACACTAAAAGTAGCAATTTTTTTGCTGAAAGTATCAAAATGCTAGTTAAAAGCAGTGGTGGAGGAGAAAGTACTCAAACACTGTACTTAAGTAAAAGTACAAATAAACAGACAAAAATGTACTCTAGTGTAAGTAGAAGTACCACATTAATGTTTTTACTTAAGTAAAAGTAAATAAGTATTTGCTTTTAAAAATACTTAAAGTATTAAAGTAAAAGTACTTGCTGAATGTATTACCTAACGCAATGGCCTACAGTATCATTAAGTGTGCGTACTGTATGTATATTTTCTGTAATACTTTAAAAGTGTTGTTCCAGTTTAAAGAACAATGCTGCAGATAGTGCATGTTTTTATTGTGTGACACCGTTCACACTTGGGCTTGTGATTCTGTGTGCGTCAGAATTTCAGGGATGACCTGCAGGTTAAATGTCATTAAATAAAATAAGAAAGAGGAATGATTATACCTCTGAATTTTTTTATTTAACACAAAATAAAACCAGTAAAAACATTGAAGTAAAAGTTGTCTGATGAAAAAAGGAGCATTAGACCTAACAAAGGAATAGACATTGATCACTTCAACTCCAGTTTGTCATCAACTCTGATTAAAATACTGTCTAGTCAACCTTGTAATGGGTCAATAGTGAACAATATTTTAACTTCCTGACACCATTTGCAAAACTTGGACCCAAGTGTTGAGTCATTTGGAAACATCTCTTGTCTCCTAACGTCCCATGAACTGACACATTTTAATATTGCAGCAAGAATTTATTGTTCAAGTTCAGAAGAATTTTTTTTTTGTCCAGTCTGTCTCTTTTGGGAGAGAGAATCTGTCCTGCTGTACTGAATAGTCTTTCAATAATCTTTCAATATTTTTTTAATAAGGCCATGGGTGGTGCATATCTTCTGGCTGATTATCCACGGTGGAATCCATTGTGGGTGTGTTGGCGATGCTGTGGGTGGCCCCAGCTCAGTGAACTGGTCCCAGGACCAAGATGGAAACGAGGACTGGAAACACAACAAAAAACAAGGTAAGTGTCTCTCAAAGTACTGTACTCACAAACTGGCTAGAAGCATAAATACCATGAGTAGGCATCAATGCTCCAGCGAAGAGGACTTGACTGCAGCCTTAAGTATAGGTGGAGCTCATCAGGTGGATCACAGTAAAATAGATCATTTTTCTTCCCCATAAATCAGTTATTTAAAATCTAATCTGGAATCATTCCTCCTTGTTAGACTTCAGTTGACCTGTTTAAGTTGGGCCCAAATTTGTTATTATCTTTTGATTTATTTTTCATTGAAATTTTATTCTTTGTTAGTTTATTTTTGGAACTATTAAATTGAATTATTTGGTGGATTTTTGAACACCTTTGTCCTTATTTAAGTCTGGACCCTCACAATTCTATTTATATTATGAACTTGTATTACTAAAATAATTATAACAGAATATGATAGAAGTTGTCCAAAAATTGAAAAGTGGAAGCAGAACACTCCCATTCTCTTTTCACACTGATGCCTCAAACAAGGTGAAGATGAACCATGTTTTATTAATGATAGTTTTATACAAATGGATACACCTGATATATACAAATAAAAACATGAACAAACTTACTTTACAGTATACAAACATAATTATGCATACTTCTACTTTCTCCACTGGGGCGACCGTGGCACAGTGGTAATGGCAGTCGACCCCCGATCGGAAGGTTGGAGGTTCGAATCCCGCGTCCGCCCACCATGTGTCGTTGTGTCCCTGGGCAAGACACTTAACCCCGAGTTGCTCCCGGTAGGTCTGGATGGCGCCTTGCAAGGCAGGCTACCACTACCGGTGTATGAATGTCTGAATGAATGGGTGGATGGCTGGTATTGTAAAGCGCTTTGGGGCTCCTCACAGGGGGCTGGAAAGCGCTATATAAATAAGCTCCATTTACCATTTACTTCTACACATGCTTAAAAAAAAATTATGGCGCCCCCCCATAAAAAAAAATCACCAGTCGCCACTGGTTTAAACGCCATCAGTTACACTATTCCACAATCGAAAAGGAAACCTTAGCCATGCTACTTGCGTTGCAACATTTTGAAGTTTACATCGGTTCCACTACAAATCCTGTTACAGTCTACACTGATCATAACACTCTTGGATTCCTAAACCGCATGTATAACCACAACCAGCGACTTATGCGCTGGGCTTTACTTGCCCAGGAATACAATTTGGACATCAGGCATAAGAAAGGAACTGAAAATGTTATAGCCGATGTTCTGTCTAGAGTGTGGTGCTAATCCCATTGTGTAGTTCACTTAATGAATGTGTTATGTTTTTTACTCTAAGTAAAATTTTATGGGGGAGGGTGTTACGGCCCCTGACCTCCAGTATGGGGAGCTCTCTTCATGAGACACATTTTCTTATCCTTTCCTGTGTTTCAGGTCTACCTTGCTGTCTACCTGGCTGCCACAGGTGTCTGGTGTCGCAGCTCGTCAGCTGTTCCATGAAGAGCTTCACCTCAGATGTGTCAAGTCCCTTCCTCTTGGGCCTTGATCTGGTGTGATCTTGTTGGTGGATTGTGCTTTGAAAAGCTGTACAATATTTTGGTGTTTTATTAGTCTCACAGTGGAAACTGGTAGGGGTTCTCTGCCATTTTTGTCCTAACTCTTTTCTCCTGTTTTATGGTCAGACAGTTAGTTTAGCCCTTGTACTTTTGAGTTTATTCTAAGCCAGAGATATTTGTGTTTTCATAGTTGGAGGGGGGTGTTTTGTTTGTTGTTTTGGCCTTGGAGACTCTGAAGCTTAAAGCCCTTCTGTTAGGGGATTATACTTTTGTTATGTTACCCTTTTCACAATTGTAAAATAAATTGTATTTTATCTATATACATCAACTGCTTGAGGTTTACTTACCGTATTCGTCGGACTTTAACACGCTCCTGTGT
>JBBPBX010039310.1:4530-17171 GCA_038048925.1 Garcialebias charrua
GAACTTCTGTGCATGCTTATCTGTACCGACTACGGACTGACACTAACATCTTAACAGGACTATGGTGCTATCTGGAAGTGCTTCATGGACAAATCTCATCGTCTTGTTGTCAAATGCAAATGTAATGTGATTATAAATGTGCTTACTGGTAGAATTTTTTGTGTGTCTTAAATTGTGTCCTTATAAAGCCAAGGTGTGAAGAGATCTTTTTTGTAACACCGCTATATTCTCCTCATGGCCTTTTCCCCTTTTTCTATCTAAAAGAATAAGGAGCTGCGCTCTTAGGAGCAGCAGCGACGTGCACTCCGCCCATTTTTCAGATGACTGTACAAATATAATCTCATTGTATTTCAGTACAATGATAATAAAGCTTATTCTGATTCCGACATAAACATTATGACTGAGATTATAGTTTGCTTACTGTAGCATGTAAATGTCAGTTATAATTTTCCATTTGTGAGCAGTTTTAAAGACACGTTTATGAAAGGTTAACCTTTTTTAAATTGATTATTATATTTAAAATGCACTTTGCTGCTCAATACAGAGTTGATAAATGGAGCATACAGTATGTGCTGCCTGGTGTTTCCTTTTTATTGCATTGTCTCTGAATTGTCAGCCATGTGATCCAAGTATAATGGAACTGTGAGATAAAACCTGTGTGTAAAGGTTTGATTTAATCAAGTTAATGAATAATTAATCCCAGTTAAATACCTAGCATTCTTTGAAAGAGTACATAACATCTGTCATTGTTTATGTCAGAGTGTAAGATCATTTAATTTAGGATGGACAGAGATATAGCCGTTTTGGTCAATCCGTCTTATTGAGGTTATGTGCAACCTCATGTGACGTGATATGTTGTCGCTCGCTGAGAATGAGATGACTCCCATCTACTAACACATATAATTTTAGCTCTACATTGGTAAATTTTACAGTTGTAGCTGTTTTTGTGTTGGCTACTAGTGTTGATTAATTGTTGATTTTTAAATCAAGCTTGAATTAGGCTGCCTCCCAAAGTGAATCAGTTGTGCATTAATCATTAAAATATGTACAAACAGTTCATATGATAATTTACTGACAGATAAACAGGATTAATTTTAAAGTTTATTGAAAAAAATTTCAGAAACAACGTGCAACGTACACAAGAGTACATGTTAACTAGCTTTAGAAGTACAAGTTTGGGTTCCGTCTTGGCAACTAACACCAAATTTATGCAGAATATCATTAAAATTAATTGGGTCATGGCAATGTTGTGTTTGCTAAGGTTGCTGAGCTGTGGCAGCCATCTTGAATTTAATGTATTGTAAGACTGTTTGAGTGAATGTGCATCTCTACTAAACTTTAAGTGGAGATGCACTGGAGGTTTTCAAACAGGACTTCTGTAGCTTGGCAGAGGTTTATGACGTGTCTACTCTCTTAGGCAGCAGTGTGCTTGATGATGTGCAGCGTGAAAACAGAAGAGACAGTCAGCGAGCTAGACTGTTGGAAAAGGTGGAAAGCAATTTAGAAAGAGCGTAAAAAGGGACTTAAAATTTGAAGAAAGGATAAAAAGAAGAGCGTGATGGACAGGAAGAAAGTCCTCTTTGTCTGAGTTTGATGAAGAGGGGAAAATATATTTTTGCCACTTCTTGAAAATTGCATTGCCTGCATTTCAGTGAGGTTGAAAGGTGTTGTTGGAGAAGTGATTACTTTCACCGCTTGAATCGAAACTTAATTGTACATCTGGATTCAGGCGGTCGCTTTGCGCTGCTGCTGGCAGCAACAAGACGGTGACAATTATGAATTATTTGAGACTTCCGATCGCCTGCATGATTTCACTGAAGCGAGTGATTCTGCAATGCAATCAGGATTTTTATAATTGGTAGGAAGCTTTCAGAGACCGGTGTCAGAAAGTCTGCCTGTTACTATTTCTTTCAGGAATCAACAAACTCCTTTAAAACAAAACATGTTTGACTTTACTATTAGTGCAGCCATTTTTGATCTCTTCATACAAAAATACATTTTCGATAAAACTAATTTCTGTGATAGATGACAATATGTAGAAACTGTGCTGTTTTTTATTTATTTATAAAAATACGAAATGCAGAGTGAATCCTAAATGTCTCACTCAATGTGTGAGTCCTAAAACACTTTGCAGTAACTTGCTGAAAAAACTAAAACTGTGTTGTTTGAGGCAATACAGTTAAAATGAGCAAAAAAAAAAACATGGTAAATTTAAAATTAGCTAATTAAAGCTAAATAAGTAAAACAGTTTCAGTAGTTTAAAGCTAAATTCTGAATGTAGTTAAGGCTAAATGTAGCAAAATATAGCTAATAGTGGTCAAATGTAGCTAAAATTTGCAAAGTGTAGCTAAAAGTTGAATAAGAAGCAAAAAATGAAGCAGATTTGCAGACAGGTTTTGAATACCACAATGTTTTTGAAGGGATTTAAGACATTTTTATATATTTTTTACTTCTAAAGTATAACAATTACAAAAACAAAAGTCACAGTGCACTATTTCTGGTTGAGCTGAATAATTTGATATACAAATGGTTAAAAACAAAGTATGCAGAAGTAGTTTGGATGCAAAAGAAATTGTACATAAACTACTTGTATAATCAGGAGAACAAAAGTGTAAATGCTGAATCTACCTTTACATGATTAATTTAATTTTGTGTTAAACTTAGTAAAATAACAAAAAAATCAGTGTTTTATGTAAGACAATATACACTTTAGTCTTTAGCACATCAGAAACATATTTTAAAAAGTTTTGGTAGGTGTTAGTAATATGAAAAAGAGCCATAATTGTACAGTGATGAGCCAACACAGCAGCTAAATGTATCTCCATCTGCATTATCTGAAATGTAATTTATTCCTTTCAATTGCAGTGATGAAAATACATCAACTCATTTTGGTCACTGGGGTAAGGAGACCTTCTGTTCTCCTCTTGATGATACTGTATTTAGACAGAGAACTACATTAAGTTGCTTGTGGGAAATGTAAGGTGTAATTATACAGGTGTCATTTCTGTAACCTGCAAATACATTAAGATGTGTGTGTGTGTGTGTGGGGGGGGTGGGTGGGTGGCTTAACAAAAACCCTACAGTTCACACCAAACCATTTCTCCTTCCAATATGTACAGCAACTGCATGCCTTGACTGATCCTTAAAAAGAAAGATCACTTTTGACAAATAAATGGTTGTCTAGTTGTCGTCAGAGGGAAAACAACAGAACAGAGATTGCATCTAATTACTGAACACAGAGAAGTCACACAGTCCTGTAACAAACAAAAAAAAAGCTCTGCGACAGACAAGTGCAATGATTAGAGAGGAGGGAAGAGAAAAGCACGGTTTGAAGATTTCACCAAAAACTAATTAATCTAAAACACACACATTCAGTAATCCAGTACACACGCACACACAAGTTCTATTAGTGTCTCTACGTGCATGCTGTGGTTAAAATTAGTACACAGTCTGTTGAACAGCAAACAGGCCACAGGGAGGAGGACACGCTGCCAAAAAGTGTAGCTTGAAGAGAAAAGAAGAATGCATGTAGACAACAGGAATGTGTCACTGTTAGCAACAGTAGCAAAAAGAACTACACTCACACCGTGCTGAACTTCAACACTGTCCAACACACAGAAAAAACAAAATACCTGCAGATGTTGCTGTGTCTACTTTTGTGTCCTTTTCTTTTTTCCATTCAGTTTTATTTGTTTTGCTTGAAATCTGAGTGTTTCTTATTGCAAAGTGACATAAACCAAATTTCACATTCCTTGATGGAATGCATTATCGCCCACTTCCTTTCATATCGGTTTTAGATTAAGTTTATATTGTGTAAAAATTATAGAATTGTAGCCATTTTGGTCAAACTTTAAAAATAGTATGTGGGTTCAAATGCAATATTGCAACATGTCTTGCTCAAGCTCTGAGTTGTACACAACTCTTAGCCACACCAAACTTTACCCCAGTAGCTGTAAAAGTGATTGAGTTGAAGTCATTTTATGTCCAATAAGATCAGTTGGTTGCGGCAACATCTTAATTTGAACAGACTAACAAAGTTAGAGAGTTGCAGATCTATATTCAATTATTCCTTTTTGAAGAGTTCATTAAAACCAGTTAGATATTTTGCTAATATTGGTTGTCTGTTAATATCAACTCAGTTGGAGGACTGACTTCAGCAGTTAATGCTAAAGTTTAGACAAAGATCTTGCACAATGTGTAGTGCTTGCAGTATGTGTTGGGTGAGTCTCTCAGCTACAACCTCTCCAAATTTTAGCTAAATGTCTGCAAAAAATCCATTCAACCTTTATTTAGTCAGGTTAATCTCATTGAGCTTCGAGGACTCATTTACAAGAGCGACCTGCTACAAACTAAAGAATGATGACAACAGTAACAGTAGAAATTTCCTTAAACAATCAACAATAGACAAACATAAGAGAGAAATACAGATATTTGTTAAACAAATTAAAACAAAATATCAAAGTATCAAAACATTATAAGGTAGATGTAGAAAATCATAAACAGGAACATATCTGCATTGGTTTTTGCCAGGATTCAAAGATTCAAGATTCAAAGAGCTTTTATTAACATTGCACCAGTTTTCACCAATACAGCGTGATTATGTATGCACAGTCATCCTGAAGATGGGGTGAGTGTGTAAAGCTGCTGCTTATTCAGAACACATGACATGTTCTTCAGCGCGGCCTCTCTCATCCGTGTCGGGATGAAGGTCAAAGGTGTGAAAAAAGGAAAGTACCATGAGGGTCACAGCGTTGGTATTAAAAAAATGTATCACATTTTGTCTGCCAAGACACCGCATGACACAGTAAAAACTATACCAATAAGCACATTTAAGACAGTTACACGTTGCATGTTGAGACTGAGGCAGGGAGGATTCTGTCCATGAGACATTCCAGATAGCGACAGTCTGATCAGCCGGCCTCCGATAATGCTCATAGAAAAGTTATCCGGGGGGGAGGGGGGAAGAGGGGGTAGCAGACAAGACAAGAGAGCAGCTGTTTTGTCCACAGTAGAGCACATCTCAGGAGAAATAAGATATCCAGCCTTTTTCAAGGCTGTTTCCAAGGGAGTCAGATAAGAATTGACAAATATTTTCACTTCAGGCTCACATTGTAATTTCTGCAGCCTTCAGTCTGTAAGGGCGACTCTGTTCCAAGTGATCCAATTCGGGACTTTTTCCACTGATCCAAGCTCTGACCTCAGATGTTGACCACAGCGTCCAGAGTCCCAATCCGAGGGTGATCTGTTCACCCTCTGGATAAGCTCGCAAACAGCTGATTTCTCGAGGTCACCGCGCAGACCAGACGTCGGGTGCTCCAGGCATTAAGTCCTGCTGAAGTCTCCCTCTTTTGCGATAGGCCAGTGCTCCACAAACGCCAAAAAGCAAAGCGCTGCCATCGTAATCCAATATAATCCAGATTCTTCACCTCCACAGAGCACAGCACAGAGAGCGAGACGCACACCATCCACACCCACAGGAATCCATGGCGTATCCTCTTCGTCACTCTGTGAGGGTGGACTGGCTCCCCTTGTGCCTTTTCTGTAGAAATCTTGTTCGTAGAATCGAATGCCCAAACCTCCAATCCATCTTAATTTGCGTTTGAGGTGCTTTGCTGAGGAGCTGCAGGCAGCAGCGGGGGGGGGGAGGACGGGAGAGGAAAGGACTAGCGACTGCCTCCGTCGAGAGCCAAGGTTGAAACATTGGTTGCCAGGATTCCAACAGATTCTTAAAGCCATTTAGAGAGGTCAAGGCCGAGAGCTTCAGATCTTTTTGTAAGATATTCCAGGAAGCAGGAGCAGAGTAGGAGAAGGCCCTTTTTCCAAGTTCAGTCCTCACTGACGGAACACTGCAGGTAATCATGTCCTGAGAGTGCACGCTGTAGCTGCACTCACGCAGAGACATGTAGGAGGAGATGTATGAAGGCAGCAGACCAAGAAGTGATTTAAAGATGAAAATGTACCAGTGGAAGAGTCTGTGTGAAGTTAATGATGTCCAGTTAACCAGTGAATACAGGGTGCAGTGGTGGGTACGATAATCACAGCCAGTTATGAATCTTAGTGCACCATGATAGACAGCATCCAACATCTGCAGGGTGCTTGTAGGAGCATTCATGTAGATAATGTCACCGTAATTGATGGAGGGAAGGAAAGTCACAGATACAAGGCGTTTCCTAGCATTCAATGTTAGACATGATCTGTTTCTGAAAAAGAAACCCAGTTTAACTTTCAGTTTCTTTACTAGGTTTTCCACGTGGAGTTTAAAAGAGAGATGCAAATCGACCAGGATACCCAAATATTTATAGGAATCAACAAACTCAATAGGGACACCATTTGAGGATAAAATCAGAGGAAGATCTGCTGGGACCGACTTCCTATTTGAAAAAAACATCCCTTTGGTTTTATCAGCATTTAGGTCAAGTTTGAGCCAGAACAAATCTGACTGGATGATGTCAAAAGCAGATTGCAAAAGCTGGAAAGCCTTAGCAACTATTTTAGCTCGACAGTAAACAACTGTATCATCAGCATAGAAATGTAAGGATGCATCAGGGATGCTCTGACCTACATGTAGGTTTTAAAGAGGGTTGGTCCTAAGACTGAGCCTTGTGGTACACCATTTTTAACGGTTAAATAACTGGAAGAAGTACAGTTATGTTGAACACATTGCCTCCGATCTTAAAGATAATTAGAAAACCAACCAATGGCTCGTTTATAGCCATTTTTGTGTTTGTTAAGCTGGAATAGATGTGGCCACCATCTCAAATTAGACTAACTTCCAAACCTAATCAATTGTAGAGATAGATCTGGGATAGATAGATTTGTTCTGTGATAAATTAAATACTGTGGAAACAGAAACAGGCAAAAACTTGCACGTCCGGCAATGCCTTTTGGCAGCAGGCAATAAATACAGCGTGAATAGAACTTTATGAATTATAAACTCTGGTTCATCCATCCATTATATATTATCTTCTTTTTCCTTTTCAGGTCGTGGGGGTCACTGGTGCTCATGTCCAGCCATCACTGTGTGTGGGGCATACACCCTGGACAGGTCGCAGGTCTATCACACTCAGGTTCAAAAATAGTTCTACAGTTTTTATGCTGTCCAATTTGAATTAAAACAGTTTTTATTGTTAATTTTTAATTAGCTTGATATTTGTTGGGGAAAAAAAGTACAACTTAAAACTCATTTTCCAGATTAAATTTTAAATATAAATCCTGAACTTTTGATGAAAATTAAACTATTTTAACCAGGACACAAAACATATAATATTTTTGTCAACACTGAGTTGTAAATGTATCTGTGGGTGGTTGTACTTGTGATTTAGTAACATTTACATAAAGTAACAACCTGCAACCCATCTGCAACACTTTATTTTTTACTCTATATTCAGACATGAACCAGCACAGTGATGGCTTTTAGTGTCTGTCCCAGGTGTTCTTTTTTTCCCAGCAATGAATAACTCATACAATTGACTTGCAAAAACATGGAAAGTGGGTGTTTCAGTATCTCTCATCCATATTCATTGGCACAACAAACTCATGGTTTATCCTTTTATAGCGCTAACCTGATAATTCACCGCACCTATACAGTGTAAAATGAAACAGCTACTCCTCTACTGAAGGAACGCACGTTTCAAAGTCTCAAAAGTTGGAATTCTAACTTGCTTCAAAAGAAAAAAAAATTTATATGCTTTGTATGTTTTTTATCGTTTTAATTAACTTGTCTTTTGTGTTATTGTACAGCACTTTGGATACCCCTGTAGATTTAAAAATGTGCTATAGAAATAAAGTTGATTGATTGATTGATTGATTGATTGGGTGGTTGGTTGATTGATTGATTGATTGATTGGTTGATTGATTGATTGATTGATTGATTGATTGATTGATTGATTGATTGATTGATTGATTGATTGATTGATTGGTTGATTGACTGAAGTGACACTGAGGCTGAATTCATGCAATTTTGTCCGTTGAGCTTGATTTTGTTTCCTGCAGTTCAAATAATGACTGCACGTGTGTCATGTTTACAATCTTTGTTTAGCATAACTCAGAATGGTCACTCAAATCAGTAAAAACAGGGTACAGCAGAGGAGGACTGGAATATATTATTATAAATAATATGAATCTAAATTCTGGCATTTTTACCTTTTTCTTGTCCTAAATGTAATAATTTTATACCAGTATTTTAGCAAAATGCAACATTTCTTGAATAAAAAGATTAGCTCCTCTTTTCTCCTAATGATTTTTAGTGTTTAGATAAAATAGTCTATATCATAGTTTGGTATCTCAATGCATTTTTACCATCCATCAATTTAATCCCCTTTTAGAATAAATTTACTGAAGTCATTTATTCAGAATTCATTTTGGGATTTGTTGATGTGGGATTTTTTTTTTCTTTTTCGGCTGCTCTCTTCTCCAGGGGTCACCACAACGAACTAATTCACATGAAGACTTGGCAATGGTTTTTATGCCAGATGTCCTTCCTGACATTACCACAGACCAGGGGAGCAGATGGTGGGGGTTAAGGGCCTTGCTCAATGGCCCAGAGTGGGTAAATGAGGGTGGAGACAGGTGTGGGAGTTTCACCTTTCTTACCCACATTTTGATGTTGTTGGTCTGGGGAGTTGAACTGGCAACCTTCTGATCAAAGGCCCACCTTCTCTAACCTCTGCGCTACCATTCCCACGATTTGTTGAACAAATAAATCACTTACAGCAAGGTCATCTTTTAGCTCAGTGCTTTTCAAAGTGGGGGGCCGTGGCCCCCTGGGGAGCCACCAGGGGTGCTGGGAAAGCTGGTAAGAAGAAGACTTAAACAAGCACAAATAGATTAATTAATTAATAATTGCCCAATAGAGGAATCTGTATCTGTCATTTCCAGATAAACACGCTTGAGAGAGGTTAGATTTATTTTGTTTCGTTCTCCTGGTCAACAGTTTGTTGAAAAGTTGTTGTTGTTTTTCAGTGGGAAATTATACAGTGTTTAAAAAATGTTAGATAATAAAAAATTTATGCTCAGCAGCTGTAATAATTAATTAAATACAGTGAATAAAAGTTTAAAGAAATTCTAAAAGTTGCTGTTTCTTTACATATTTTGTTTGTGGGTTTACGAAGGGGGCCTCGGGGAGAAGTAGAAACTAATGCTGTTTGGTGGGCCTAGAAAAGTTTGGGAACCCCCGTTTTAGCCTATTTAATGTGATTTAATTGAAATAGCTTGTGAATCCCAAAAGTGACAAGCCTAACTCGAGGTAAGGCTATCATCAGAATCAGAATGTTTATTATCCTTGCAAAGTGAAGTACAATGAAATTACTTTCCATACAGCCATCCTAAAGATGGACAGAAGTGTACGGGGAGGGGGGGGGGGCAGCTTCAAAATGCACTGCCTTTATTTTATTCATTTATTTATTTTTAAAAATCACTGATCGGGTTTATGCTTATCTCCTAATTTGTTTTCGATCATCTTAAATTCCAGCTTTAAAGGTCACATCTATAAACAAAAAGTTGTGTATCATTTTTATAAAACAGCGGCCTCCTCTATGAATTGTATATAAAGGGTTATAACTGCATAAAAGCATTGCTGAGATGATTGCACTTGAGTTGGATAAAAGCAGTGACTCTATTAATTAAGTTTTTAATTTTTCATGCATATCATTATGGTAGGGTGAAAGTGTATAGATTTAATGGAGAACTAATGTATTCATTTGCACAGAAAAAAATCACAACCATTCCTTTTAACAATAGAGCAAAGTGTTGGAGCCAGCAGTAAATTAACGGGAAACCATTGAGTGAGTTTGTGCTTTTAGAACAGAATACATAAAACAAAAACAGCACAACAATTATTTGGAGATTTTCTTCCTATCCTTTTCTCTTGAGAGATATCTTTTGTCATTTAGGACAAAAAATAATAAAAATATGCATGGGTTTCTTCTAAATGTTAGCTTTTACACGTTTCTGGTTCAACTTATTTAATAAATATGGAGCCTTGTGCTGCTCATTAGGCTACCAGGACACAGAACATTGATTAGTTACGATGATGATGATGATGATGATGATGATGATGATGATGATGATGATGATGATGATGATGATGATGATGATGAAGAAGAAGAAGAATCTTCAGCTATTGTATTAATCTATGCTACATGAGCACACCCACCAAAAAAGTTCTTTATGCCTATAGGTATTTTGAATAGTCTGGCAGTGTGCACATAATTTCGTTCCACCTCATGTACCACATGTGATGAAAATGACAATAAACTTGACTTGAACTTAATCTGTGTATCTTTTTAATAATTTGATGTCAAAAAGCGTGCCGTTTTGAAATAGTCTGCATTTTCTGTTTTTAGGTGACAGTCATAGCTGACATAAACTTAATACAAATGTTTATGTTTAGGCCCTAAAGGTTTGGTACATAATCACGTATTTTACACCTGAGAATAAAAGTGATTTAACTACGAGTTATACAAATTACAAGCAGCTCGTTGTGAAGAAGCTGTCGGGCTGCATCACCTTAATGTGGTGCATTAGAGCAACGAGGTTTGCACATTTCCAGGACTGGAAGGACATTGATTTGCAAGGACAATGATGGAGGAAACGGTGAATGATAACGGGACGGCTGAACTAATCTATAATTCATACCGACACAAACAACAGAAGAACCAGTGAAGATTGAGGGACGTCAAATAAAATGCAGCAAAGCTTTATGTGCATGGAATCAGTGCGCTTTACTCAAATGGGTTCATGTGGAAAATACTTTATTATACATGCAGTATAAAGAAATATGGGCTCTTTCTTCATCTATTTGTTACGGATGTGCATAACAGGGGGGGGGGAAAGATGGTTCTCTTGTTTAATGTTGTTCTTTTATGTTTTTCAATTTGACTTGCAAATAATTACTTTGGGTTCTTTCATTTATTCCATGCTGCAGTTTATTACTTTGTGCATAAATTGTGTTGTGTATATTCTGTGTTTATGTGCAATCCTAGTGTGAAAACAATTTTAATGTCATTTTTTAATAGACTGTGGGCTTAGTTGTGGTTTAAAAGCAGGTTTAAGTTGACGTGACATTATATCCCTGACTGTGCTCACAAAGACTAAAAGTTGGTTTTGCGTGTGTGTGCCTATTTGTGTATGATTATATATGACAAGTTTAACATTGTGTGTTTTAATCTTTCACAAGTGAAATGCAAATCCCTGAGTGAGGGGCTTATCAACTCCTCCTTCCGTTTCATTAGCTTCATGCAGGAGTATTAAACTGTAGCACTCACTCTGTTTCCTTCACTCTTACACAAACACACCCTGTGTGACTGTGTGAACAAGTACAAAGTCTGCAGAGATCAAAGTTTGGTCTTAAATACGAGCACACATAATCCAGACACTAACTGCAGTACTGTAAACACAGTAGACGTACAAAAAATATCACAACCAGAAAATCCGTGAAGTGCCGTGCTGAGAATGACAAGGACTTTAAAAAAATTTGGATCAACTTTCTTTCCCTTCTTTCGTCTTTTTTGGTCCCTTTTTTATTCAAGACCAGTGCTGTATTTCACACAGACACTATCATGACCTGCAGAACTCGCCTCTGCACAAAAGAGTCAACGTTTCAGGGACAATTTACTTCTTATAGCTGAGGTCTCAAACTTATAAAATGTACACATCGTGTCTTTCTTGCTCTTGTTTAGAAATCTATGGCTCATTCAATTTGTAAATTCAAGAAAATCATAGTAAAATGGTTCATAACGCATCTGCTGCCAAAACTATCGGAACTATCCCTTCTGTTTTCTGCAATCATTGCTTGCTGCATGAAGTGTTTAGTTGCCTTTCAATTAGTTTAACAATTAATTTTAACACTTCAACATCGAATTGTTCACTGGATTTCTGTAATTAAACACCTGATCTAACCAAAGCATGAACCAGCCATGTGAAGGCAGGTCACAGCAGAAATCTTACACACACGGACGATGCAGAAGATGCTCCACCATGGCACCTCCTTGTGAAAGTGGCTTACCTCAGTAAGGTGAGGGTTGGGGTTGAATCCACACTGGTTGCACACGGTGGCCTTACACTGAGTGCACGTGTTGTAGTTGGGTACAGCTGGTGGGTTGGACAGCTCCGTGCTAGTGCACACTGGGCACAGTTTGCTGCTCGGCATGGGTGCAATCTGTGGCAAGGAGTAGGGCGAGGTGGGTGTCACACCCCGGTCAGGAGACCCAGAAGGAGACCGGCCTGTCCGCGAACTGCTGAAGTCCACTTGGAGGTTTCGTCTGGAGGCATGCTGACCGGGACTTTGACCTCCGTGGCCTCCCATGCTGGACCCAGCTGGGCCGTGACCCATCCTGTGACCTGACCCTGGGGTCTGCCCCATGCCAGACCCCTGACTGGACTGCATGTGTCGAGGGGAGGTGGGGCTGTCGTGAGCAGCCAGGCGGTATGGCTCGCCAGCTCTAGACCCTCCACTAGTGCCCATACCTGCGGACATCCCCCCCATTCCTCCTCCTCCCATTCCTCCCATCCCTCCTCCTCCCATCCCACCTCCTGCCATTCCTCCCAGCCCACCTCCTGCCATTCCTCCCATCCCTCCTCCTCCCATTCCCCCCATCCCTCCTCCTCCCATTGCCCCCATTCCTCCTGCTCCCATTCCCCCC
>JBBPBX010039310.1:19582-29955 GCA_038048925.1 Garcialebias charrua
TGTGTATGTGTGTGTGTGTGTGTGTGTGTGTGTGTGTGTGTGTGTGTGTGTGTGTGTGTGTGTGTGTGTGTGTGTGTGTGTGTGTGTGTGTGTGAACAAACTGGTAGTGCGTGTGTGTGTGAGAGAACTGGTGAAATTTTGAAAGTTTTTTATGTATGGTATATTTGAGGGGCGAGGTATGATATGTATGTAGTATATATTGTGTCTGTATTTGTGTTTAATGGTTTTCTCATCCACTTACAAAAATCCGTTACTCTTGTTAAACATCAACCTGTCCGGGGACTACAGGCGGAAATTAGTATTATTACTATAACCTGGCACAATGCATCTTTCCTGTTTTTGTAGGTCAATGTATTGTTGTGCACTGTCCCTGAGAAAACAAATAAATCATCATCATCATCATTGGTGACTCTAAATTGACCCTAGGTGTGAGTGTGAGAGTGGATGGTTGTTTGGTGTGAGTGAGACAGGTCCCTCTTGTAAATGAGTCCCCGTGACTCAACGAGGCTAGCCTGTATAAATAAAGGTTGAATGAATGGCCTCAGTTTCTGAGCAGTTTAATTCAAGAAAGTTCTGATTCATCCATGCCCTTATTTCCTCCAGGCAGGTATAGAGGGCAGTGAGTGAAGATGGAGATGACAATGGTGATGATGATGATGATGATGCTCCAGTCCTGATGTAAAGCTGTGTATTGTCGGCATAACAGTGAAAAGAAATGTTGAACTGATTAATGATTTGACCTAAAGGCAGCATGTAAAGGGAAAATAGCAGGGCCCCCAGAACTGACCCTTGAGGGACACCACAGGAGACACAGACAGTCTGGAAAGTGGCATTGCCAAGACTAACACATTTCAGCCTATTGGAGAGGAAAGATTTAAACCAGTCCAGCACAGTGTCACAGAGACCGACCTCCACATGAAGACGGTGGAGGAGGATACTATGGTCCACAGACCTGGGCATTTTGCGGCCCGGGGGCCACATACGGCCCTTTGCCCACCCCTGTCCGGCCCGCGCCCTGTCCGAGGGGTCCAGTCAAAAATAAAAACGGATTTTGGTGCGCTGCGCTGCAGCTGTCTTTTATTTTGAAAGGGCCTGGCGCATAGTTCATGCATCACATAGACGCACACAGCAAGCATTCCAATCCCTCCCTGACCAAAACAAGATGTCGTCTCACGGTAAAAAAAGAAAAGTTGATTTAGAATGCCGCGTTTTCAACAAGGCATGGACAGCTACATATCTATTCACAGAGGTGAAAGGCAAAGCTGTCTGCTTAGTTTGTGGTGTGTCAGTAGCTGTGCTAAGAGCCAAGATGGTGTAGTGGTTAGGGCGTTTGACTTGGGACCCGAAGGACGCGGGTTCGTGTCCCGGCCACTACACACCTTGGGGTGTCTATGAGTGCACACCTATTTCTCCAGCTCCCCGAGCGCTTTCTATGGCTGCTCACTGCACCACCTGGTAGGTGGTTGGGTTAAATGCAGAGACGAATTTCGTCTGTGTATGGGAAACATACGCAGATGACAGGAATAGACAATTATTATTATTATTATTATTATTATAAAAGAGTATAATATCCAACGTCACTACGTGACTAAACACGGGAAGAAATACAAGAACTTGTCTGAAAAAGAGCGCGCAGCCGAATCGTCTGTTTTACAAGCTAAGCTGCAATCTCAACAAACACTTTTTACAAATCGTTTGACATCCAGAGCTGCTGCAGTCAAGACAAGTTTTGTCATATCGCACAAGATTGCTATTAATTCTCACTTCAAACTAAACCACAATTTGTTCATGTTTATAAATATATAAATATTCTTATTTATTACCAAACAAATCTGATTCAAATATTTTACTCTAAAAAGAAATATAATGAGAAAACATAAATCAATATTAAATTTGAGTCATTGCTGGTTCGGCCCTCCAACACGTTTCAGATTTTTTCATGCGGCCCGCTGAAGAAATTAATTGCCCACCCCTGGTCCACAGTGTCGAAGGCTGCAGTGAGGTCAAGGAGGACAAGGAGGGAGGGAGAACCAATGTCAGCAGCCATGAGGACATCACTGGTAACTCTCAGCAATGCAGTCTCAGTACTGTGAGCTGCTCTGAAGCCAGACTGAAACTTGTCATACAGGGAGTGTTGTTGTAGGTGGATCTGCAGCTGAGTAGCAACTGCTTTTTCCAGCACTTTAGACAGAAATGGGAGGTGGGAAATTGGGCGGTAATTAGAAAGAATGTCTGGATCCAAATTAGATTTTTTCAGAAGAGGCCCAATGATGGCAGTTTTTAGAGGCAATGGAACATGACCAGATTTTAGGGACTTATTTATTATTTGTGTGATTAATGGGCTTATTGCAGAGTGATTGGATTTTATGAGAGATGAGGGGAAGGGATCCAGGGCGCAGGATGAAGGCTTCATTTTCTTGATGATGGTCTCCACTTCACTCTGAACAACTTCATCAAAGCTGCTCAGGGACCCAGAATGCAGACGGGTAGATGGCAAACGAAGATTAGTGAGGTTGTGGAGCTGAGATCTGATAAAGTCAACTTTGTTTTTAAAGAATGAAAGGAACAGGTTGCATTTTTGAACAGAGTCCTCTTGAGTTTGTTTAATGGGATTAAGCAGATGAGTTATTGTGGAGAAGAGCTGTTTAGAGTTTCCAGGGCTGTTGTTGATGATGTTGGAATAATATTTGGAGTGTGCTTCTTTAAGAGAATAGGCGTAGGCTTTCTGATGTTCTTTGTATGCCTGCTTATGTACAGATAGACCGGATGATTTTACACGTCTCTCAATAGCACAGCCAGTTGCCTTCATCCTGCGCAGCTCACCAGTGTACCAGGGGGCTGAACGGGAGAAAGACACCAGTCTTGTTTTCAAGGGAGCATGTAGGTCCAGAAGCTCCTGGAGAGATTGGTTGTAGTAATCCATAGAGTCATTTGCAGATGAATGATTGGCATTGGTCAGAGAGTGAAGATCAGCGAACAGAACCTCAGGTGAAATGTTTTTAAAGTCACGGAACTGGATAAGTCGTTTTGGATTTCAAGCAGGCGAAGTTAAAGGCACTTCCAAGGAGATGACACTGTGGTCCGAGACACCCAGGTCATATACAGATAAGTTATTGATGGGTACAGTGTCTGTAATCACCAAATCCAGAGTATGCCATGTTGTGCAGAGGGACGTCAACATGTTGAGTGAGACAGAGAGTCCAAAAGAGACTTAAAGTCTGTTGCCAGAGGGGAGGAGGTATTATCAATGTGGATATTTAAATCGCCAAGAAAAATATTTTTCACAGGAGAGGTGCAGAAAAAAGTGAGGAGGTCATGCATCTCTGAGTTAAATGAAACATGTGGTTTGGGAGGCCTATAAATCAATATAACATTCATCAGGAGGGGGGCTTTGAGGTTGAAGGCCAAACATTCAAAAGAAGAAAAGTCCTGAGAAACCAGATGTGACCATTTTAAATTACTGCAGTAAATTACAGCCAGACCACCACCGTGGCCAGTGCAGCGGGCTCGTGCGACACGTCTCGTAGACCAGACAGAAGAGATGGCTTGCCGATAATAAACAGATTTCTTCCGAGAACCTCTATGGATATAACGAGGTCTACGCAGAAGGTCCAGTTGTTTTATGGTAGAAACAGAAGGTGGAATGGAGCAGTTGTTAAGTCCAATCAGCTGGAAAGCGGAGTAGGTCAACATCAACAAGCCAGCGAAGCCGGGGGAAGCTAGCACAGAGCTAGCCGCTAACAGCAGACCCACGGCTCTGAAAAAAATATCCAAGAAGCAGTGAGATGTTACTTGAATGAGCATAACTTGAAGAGGAGCACAGGAGAAAATCCAGAACAGTCCAGACGACACAGGGGGTTGACAGAGGCAGCAGGTAAGCACAACAGTAATTGCAGCTATGTAGTTCTCCAAGCAAAGTTCGTGCTGCCGTGCTGGAGTTGTAGGTTGATAGCCCAAATTCCGGTTAGGAAGTGCTAACTTAGCTGTCTGTATAAGTCCTTGATTGATAAACCACTGAACAAAAGAAGCCCAGATAAATGTCCACTAACATGGCAACAGCAAAATAACTTTTACGCGCGGAGAAGCGGAGAACATACAGCGCCAGCGTCCTCATCACAGTTTAGCTCAAGATGTGCAAAATTAACTATAAAATTGATTAGATACAACAATAATGAAGAATAAAAATACTTAACATTGCCTTTTTTCTATTTGTTTTTTACAATTTATAAATGCTTTTCTGCAGTCTCATTAGTAACAGAGAAAAGCTTAGTTCCTGTTACAAACGTGCCATGTTTTCCATTACGAAAGACATTGATTACTCTAATAAAAACAAAAACAAAAATCCTTTTAAATAGACACAACATAAACTTAAAGACACATGGGTAATTAAATAATTTCCACTTAACTTCATGTTCAAAGATTCCATATTCTGTCTATAATTGTTTGCTTTTTACCAACTCAGCATTTTTATTGCTTAACTTTTTCTCTTCAGCCAGCACTAATATTAGCCTTGTATTATTGCTTTTCATTTATTTTTTATGATAGTATCTGCTCTTTTTTATCTCTCTTCTTTTTTATCTCTTGACATTTTTCATTTCCGCTCTTAAAGGAGAAGTGAACCCTTACTGGCACTTTTTGTCTTTCTTTAACTGAGAATACCTGTCAAAGTGGCAATGGAAAAAGTATACTGATATTCCTTTACAAAGCTTGGCCATTCAGAAGCTCTTCTAAAACAGCTATCTGTGTTCCTTAAAAACGATTCAGTATTAAAAATAAAAACAGGATGTAAAACATAACTTCTGTTATTAGCTGCGTTCACTATTCATTTTGTTTGGGAAGTTTTACCTGACTACCAGTTAAAAGTTTAAACAATTTCCTGTGGGATCAATAAAGTTCTACCTTATCATATCTTACCTTACAAATCTTACTGTATCTTATCTTATCATGTTGTATCTTGTCGTTTCGTTTTGTACCTTATTGTATCTTACTGTATCGTATCTTACTGTATCATATCTTACGTATCTTATCGCAGGGGGGCCGCCAGGAATATTGGGCCCCATGACAAAAAAATCCAATTGGGCCCCCCTGCACAGCTGCTTTTGCCACATCTCTAGAATTTAACTGACAGTGGTGGGATGTAACTAAGTACAAATACTTTGTTACTGTGCTTAAGTATATTTTTCATGTACAATATTTGTACTTTACTTAAGTAGAATTAAATGTGGGTACTTTTACATTTACTGCACTACATTTTACATAAAGTATCTGTACTTTCTACTACACTACATTTCTATAATGTGTTGACTTACAAGTTACATTCACATTGCAGCTTTTTGATTTGTCGTTAGTTTGAAAGTAACTGATGTTGAGAGAGGAGTTGGTCCATTGAATCACTGCAAAGTGGGCAGGTAACGTTAGACCCACCTTCAAGAAGAGCTGGACCAGTGACGTATATTTTAGTATATATGTCATTGAGCTGGGAGCACCCACAGCACCACTAACAAACACAAAATGGATTCCACTACAGAGATTCAGCCAGAAGATACACAACACCCAAGGCCTTATTGAAAGACTATTGAAATGTTATTGAAAGACTGTTCAGTACAGCAGGACAGATTCTCTCCCAAAAGATCCAGACTGGACTCAAAAAACTTTGAAAACCAACTTCTTCTGAACTTGAACAAGAAATTCTTGCTGCAGTATTAAAATGTGTCAGTTCATGATGTTAGGAGACAAGAGATGTCTCCAAATGTCTCGACACTCAGGTCCAAGTTTTGAAAATGGTGTCAGGAAGTTAAAATATTCTTCACTATTGACCCATTACAAGGTTGACATATTTTAACTAGAGTTGATGACAAACTGCAGAACTGATCAGAACCTGTTCCTTTGTTAGGTCTAATGCTCCTTTTTTTCAGGCAGACAACTTTTACTTAAATGTGTTTAGTGCTGTTAAAATGACACATTGGTTTTGTTTTATGTTAAATAAAAACTTTCAAATATATAATCATTCCTCTTTCTTAGTTTGCTTAATGGTATTTAACTCATCCCTGAAATTCTGACACACAGAATCAAAAGTCCAAGTGTGAACTGTGTCACAGAGTAAACACAATAAAAACATGCATTATCTGCAGCATTGTTCATTAAAATGACTCAACACTATTAATGTGTTACAGAAAATATACATAGAGTATGTACACTTAATGGTATTGTAGACCACTGCATTAGGTAATACATTCAGCAAGTACTTTTACTTTAATACTTTAAGTATTTTTAAAAGCAAGTACTTATTTACTTTTACTTAAGTAAAAATATTAATATGGTTCTACTTTTACTAGAGTACATTTTTGTCTGTTTATTTGTACTTTTACTTAAGTACAGTGTTTGAGTACTTTCTCCACCTCTGCTAACTGATCCAGCAAAAGTTTTACATAAATAACATTAAAGGCTTGCTTCCTTTGGTCCAATACTGGTACTAGCACAATATTTACTGTTAGTGAATTGTACATGCAACCGTCTGCATAGAGTATGCAATTCACTATTTAAAGCAAGATTAAAAACTACACATAAAAATGCACTAAAAGCCATATATTAATCTCTATTTTTATTGCACAAATTCAAAACAAAAAATTCTCTAAACATTCTTGAAAGATAAAAGACACTTAAATATACATTTGTAAATTGTAACTATATAACATTTACAAAAATCTACCTTACATCGTGTATAACTTTACATTCAAATTAGATTAAAATATATTGTCATCATCACTTCAAATTAGTGAAAACAGCAGATCTATGAACAAGGTAGGAACAAACTTCTGGAAACCCAACATTTTCATGCCTCAAATATAACATTTAACAGTTTCTGCCTCTTGTTCAGCCTGACTCACACAGAGCCCAGCGCTGAGCCTTCTCGCTTCTGACTGCACCAGCAGTGTCAAGCAGCAAGGAACATACCATTTCATGCAGATACAGGGGGGTGTTGTTAAATATGTTGATGTTTGCTTTTTGGTCTGGGAGAGATAATATTTAAGTTTTACTGTTAAAACAAATAAAAACAAAGCTACTACCATTAATGTATTATTATCAGGGGCCCACCACACCATTAATTTTTTTTTTTTTTTTTAAAAGCCCAATCTCGGGCACCTTTCAGTCAAGGGCCCCTGGAATTGTACCAACTTTTACCCCCCATACGGCGCCCCTGTCTTATCGTATCTTGTCTTATCTTGTCGTATCATCATATCTTGTCTCATCTTGTCGTGTCTTGTTGTATCTTGTCGTATCTTGTCGTATCTGGTCTTATCTTGTCATATTGTATTGTATCTTATAAGGAGCCAAGATGGTGTAGTGGCAGGGCTTTTGACTTGGGACCCGAAGGACGCGGGTTCGCGCCCCGGCCACTACACACCTTGGGGTGTCTATGAGTGCACACCTAATGGTGTAGTCACACCGAGCAGCGTTTTGGCAGCAGGAGCGTCCAGTTTATATGTAAAGTCAATGGTGGACGCGCTTCCAGCCACGTCTTGGCGTCTGGCGTCAGGTCGCGTGCGTGTTGAGCGTGCTGGGAAGCGTTTTTCCGTGCACGTGAACCGGCTTCAGCCTCCAAACCGCGCATTCAACATGCTGAAGATTTCGCGGTTCAAACTTTCAAACGCCGCTCAACTCTACCTGATTGGTTGGTGTGTCAACCAATCAGGGAGAGTCGGGTGGAGAAGAGAGGGGGAGAAGAGAGGAGGAGAAGAGACGGGGAGAGTCCCTATGTGACGCGGAAACGAGGGTGCGCGCGCACTATGTGACGTATTGTTTGTTGGACACAGAAAAGACCCGCGAGGTCGTGTACTATGGAAGAGAAACTCATTGTAGCTGTGTGTTCGCGACAAGTCCTTCACGACCAGTCAAGTCTGCTACAGAGACGGAAATAAAAAGCTCCTCGCCAGGCGGAGTGCCCAGGACTCTGTGCGCAGGACTCTGTATACCGGTAAGCTCGTCCTCCCACACACCCAGCAGCTGTTTCGCGTTCTGGCGTTCAGGTCTGCACACGCTGCATTCACAAGTGCGTCCACTTGCGTGCGTGACAAGCTTTTTGGAGGTTGAAAAGCTGTTCGGTGTAACTACACCATAATTCTCCAGCTCCCCGGGCGCTTTCTGGCTGCTCACTGCACCACCTGGTGGTGGTTGGGTTAAATGCAGAGACGAATTTCGTCTATGTATGGGAAACATACACAGATGACAAAGACATTATTATTATTGTATCTTATCATATTGTATCTTACCATATCATATTGTAACTTATCGTATCTCATCTTATCTTGTCGTATTGTATTGTATCTTATCATATCTTGTTGTATCATATTGTATCTTATCGTATCTTGTCGTATCTTGTCATATCTTGTCGTACTGTGTCTTATCGTATCTTATTTGTATCTTATTCATATCTTATTCATATCTTATCATATCTTATAGTATCTTATCATATTGTATCTTATCATATTGTATATTACCGTATCTTGTCGGATCTTGTCATATCTTGTCGTATTGTTTTGTATCTTGTCGTATCTTATCTGTTTCTCATTCGTATCTTATTCATATCTTATCATGTCTTATCCGTATCTAATTTGTATCTTATTTGTATCTTATCGTATCCTATTGTATCTTCTCATATTGTATCTTATCATATCTCATCCTATCTTATCCTATCTTATTGCATTGTACCATATCTTATATCTTATTCGTATCTTATTTGTATCTCATTCGTATCTCATTTGTATCTTGGTCGTATCTTATCATATCTTATTGTATTTTATTGTATCTTATCATATCTTACCGTATATTACCATATCTTATCATATCTTATCATATCTCTTTCGTATCTTATTGTATCTTATCGTATCTTATCATATCTTATCATATCTTACCGTATCTTATTGTGTCTTATCGTATCTTATCATATCTTACCGTATCTTGCCGGATCTTACCATATCTTGTCTTATCTTGTCTTATCTTGTCGTACTGGATTTTATCATATATTATTTGAATTTTATTTTATCTTATCTTATCTTAAATATTTCAAGAAGAGGAACGTTGTTGACTTTCAGGTCAAAATAACATATGATCCATGAAATGTGGCTATGTCCTGAAAAATAACAATTAAATGGATGCAGAAAAGGAGAGAACGCAATTGAATCCCTATAACTGAATTTATTTAATCATTGCAAGTCTTTCCCTGTTTATTATAAAATATATTAAGTCCAGTGCTTTAAATTTTATAAATCTGAGCTTGTTTGTGTCTTTAAAAGCAAGACATTGAGTCTGAATATCAATTTAACTGCAAACACACAAAAAATAAATCTACAAAACTCACACACAGGATTCCCTTTCAACTTGTTAAATGCTAAACAAACAAAAAATGGAAGCATTATATCACCCAGCCAAAAGTTTGTCATGGCTAAATTAAACTGCCAACAAAAGCTTAGGTAGGTCAAACTCTCAGAGAACTTGCAGTATAAACACAAATCTGACTGAAAATCGAATCACAGAGACAAAGCAAACCATCCCAAAGCTTTAATTTAAACAAATAAATTGGCAATTTTAACTTTTGAGACTTTTTATTTTGTTGCTTTTATAAGGAGTATTCTTCCAAAGTCTTAATGGTACGTAACATTTGTCTGAAATTCATTTGAATTTCATAACCTTCAAGTTTTTCTTGATTTATTAGGATTTCAGGTCTAACTCCTTTCAGATTAGCACATTCCTTATTCCACCTCCTGCAATAAAACAAGTCTACTTAAGATATGGGTGAACTCAAACCAAACATCTATTTCCTCCACCTCCTCTGTTCCTAATATGCCTCCACTTTTCCCCACTCTGGGCTGTTGACAAGATTGCTTTTGTACAGCCCATTTATTTCCATCTGCCTGTTCTCCCTCCATTCTCTCCACCTCACCTCCCATTAGTTCTTTTCTCTCTTTGCTCTCTTCTCACTATCACGCCCAATATCTGAGAGGCACACAGTTTGCACAAATTAAGTTCAACCAAAAGAGAAATCATGTGTGTGTATATATATATATATATATATATATATATATATATATATATATATATATATATATATATATATATATATATATATATATATATATATATATATATATATATATATATATATATATATATATATATATATATATATATATATATATATATATATATATATTATATATATTATATATATATAATATATAATATATAATATATAATATATATATATATAATATCAGAGTCAGAGTCAGAGAGAATTTATTGTCATTTGCACCGCATGTAGTACATGTGTTGAAAACGAGATTATGTACACAGGGTCCCAGTTACATCCAACAACA
>JBBPBX010039311.1:11625-29955 GCA_038048925.1 Garcialebias charrua
GATAAGAGTCTGAATAAGATTTTTTTATTTTCTAATAAAAGGCACAAAACATTATCTGCTAGGCAAAGTACAGTAATATAAAAAATACCTATGTTCCAAAGAGTGAACTGTGATTTATGTGTAAACTTTCCATTGAAGTTCTCTAAAATGTACTGGTGGTCATTTATTAACAATAAAAAATTCACAGGGAGCACTGTTTTGTGTTTTATTTTTCATAATAAACAACTGAAGACAACAAAACTTTGTTAAAGTAAAACCAGTGAAGATATATACTAAACTGTTACTGCAGAGAAGTGATCAATAACCTAGATTAGGTGCAAAGTGCTTTGAGTAAATAAACAACCAAAGC
This sequence comes from Garcialebias charrua, assembly GCA_038048925.1. NCBI lineage: Eukaryota > Metazoa > Chordata > Actinopteri > Cyprinodontiformes > Rivulidae > Garcialebias > Garcialebias charrua. The sequence goes on from JBBPBX010039311.1 coordinate 11,975, forward strand.
GAAGTCTCAATCAAACAAAAAGGCTACACAAAAAATGATGCCTTCAATTTGAATCCAGAATCATTAGCTGAAATTTTTTAGAACAATTAAACACTAATGAAGTCGCATTATGTGCCTTTTAAGTGTTGATTATTTCCCAGTAAACAGCTGCTTGGAGGTTTTAAACCAAACTTGATTACACTTCTGAGTGAGGGATTTCCTGTTGTTTAAACTAATCCTCTGAAAGACACTCAGAAACTGCTTTGCAGATCTGATAATCTAATAATCATTACAAGCACACTTGCTTCAATCCAAGGGGAGTGCTAACAGTTTAATGACAATGAATTACAAATTAAAAAACCCCAGCAAATAAAACTAATGTTGCATGCATAATAAAGTACTGCATAAAACTATTAACATTCTGCAGAAATAGTGAGAAATTCAGCACATTTAAAAAAAGTGGTCTAATTTTATTAGTCACGTATGAAATTAAGTGGATAATTGTTTTGAGTAAATTATTAAATGTAGACATATTAAACAAGGTCATCATCTTTATCATCTCTTGTGATAACAAACAACTTGGAAAATATGGCACATTATCTGCATAAAAGAAGGCAAAATGTGGTTTAAAAAAACTAACTAGAGAAATTGTAATTCCTGCAAACAAGCAGTGTGAATGCTTACTGCTGAAGATCTTGCTGAAAACAGCTGAAAATAGCTAAGAACTTGCTGAAATGCAGCTGAAAATGTAGAGCAAGTGTAAATCTGCAGGAGAAAGCAGAAATAATACAAAAGTTGAAATGATCGCAAAAAATGTAGAATTAGCTGAAAAAGCTAATATTAGCATAAAAACAGCTGAATAGTAACTGAAATTACTGAAACTAGAAGAAATAAGTTGAAAGGAGAACAACAAGTTAAAATTAGCAGAAAAAATTGAATTGGGCTGAAAGTAGCAGACATTATGATGAAAAACTTGAATTTATCTGAAAACAGTTTAAATTAGCTAAAATATGCTAAAAAAAACTAGCTGAAAAGGTAGAACAAGCTTAAATTAAAATAAGAAAGCAGCAAAAAAAGATGTTTGCCCAATTAGGCTGAAAGAAGCAGAAATGAGCACAAAAAGTGGAAATTACCTGAAAAAATATGAAATTAGCATAAAACAGCTGTCAAGTACTTGTAGCTAACAATTGCAGAAAGAAGCTGAAAATACCAGAATGAAGCAGAGAGAGCACACTTTTTCTGAAGTAGATTGAAAAAAGTAGAAATGAGTGCAACAAACGTGTATTTAGCTGAAAAGGCTAAAATTGGCATAAAATCAGCTAAACACTTGCTGAAATAGCAGAAAAAGCTGAAACGCAGTAATAAGTTGAAAGGAGCGTAACAAGCTGAAATTATCAGCAAAAAGTTAGAAGAAGCACAAACATGGTGTAGTTAGCAGAAGTAATCTGAAAGGAGCACAAACTAGTTGAAAAACAGCTGAAAGTAGCTGGAAAAAAGTTTAAATATGCACAAGGAAGCTGAAAGAAGCTGAACCAGAACAAAATGCAAAAGCAGCAGTAAAAGGTTGTAAACAGATCTAAAGATTTGAAGGATGTAAAATGAGCTCAATTCATTTTATATGAGGAATAAAAAAAATGGCAGAAAGGGCTAAATATTTTAAACAGCTAAAGTTGCACCAATACCAAAAGTTGTAGCAGGATAGCCCTGAAAGAGCTGAACGTTTTTAACTATGATTTTGTTGAAATAACACAAACATTATAAAACGAGAAAAGTGCCAAAAAACGTGCAGAAGAAAAATGGATCACAATAGTGTGACTGCTTCATAAACATTCACACAACCAGACAAATGAAATCCTTTATTCAGCTTAAATCAGCAATTAAAAAAAAAGACATTGTAAAATTATGCTTCATGACAAGAAGAAAACTTTTTGAAGAGGCAGCAACACATGTCAAATATCAGACCAATCCAGCTGATCAAACTCCAAAAACACTACAGCACTGATGTTTGCATGTGCAAACCCTACCAGCCTGCTTTAACTTAATAAAAGTGGAAAAGATAAAGAAGTGGCACGTTAATTACAGGCCATCAGTCATGTGTCCTTAGTAATCTGCCAGGCACTCATTTGTTAAAAGGCCAGAACCTAAAAGAAGTGTAGTCACACAGACACACAAGAGGAGAGGTATTCTTTAAATATATATATACGGTGTGTCACATAAATGACTGTCAGGTGAGCTGCCTGCAGCGAGCACAGATAAGAGGCGGCTGAGAAGCCCCACGGCCACTTCTCCTTGTCCAGTGAAGCCTCTTAACTCACCTGAAGCCAATCTCAGGAGGTAATAGAACTGTGACAAGTTATTAACCCTGCTTTCCAGCAAGGGCAGAACAGCTCTATTAAGTTAAAGCACAAAGATTCCTCCATTTTCAATTATTACTTCCAAAGCGTTAAGGGAAGTTTGAAAAAATCTGCCTTGACTCCAGAATCCCAGATCTGAGCAGCTAGCTGCTCTTGTTGCTTATGGTGGATCCAGACCGAACGCGTTTTCAACTGCAGGAGCGTCCGGTTTACATGCAAAGTCAATGGGGGACGCGCCTCCAGGCGCGTCTTGGCGTCGGGCGTCACGTCACGTGCGTGTTGAGCGTGCTGGAAAGCGTTTTTTCGTGCACGTGAACCCGCGTCAGCCTCCAAAGCACGCCTCCAACATGCTGAAGATTTCGCCGTTCAACGCTTTGTCAACCAATCAGGGAGAGTCGGGGAGGAGAGAGAGGGGAGTCAGCTATGTGACGAGGTAACGAGGGGACGGGTGTTGCGCAACTATGTGACGTATTGTTTGTGGGACACAGAAAAAACCCGCAAAGTCGTGGACTATGGAAGAGAAACTCATTGTAGCTGTGTGTTCGCGACAAGTCCTTCACGACCAGTCAAGTCTGCTCTACAGAGACAGAAATAAAAAGCTCCTTGCCTGGCGGAGTGCAGTGAGGAACTCGGTATACCGGTAAGCTCCTCCCACACCCCCCGCCGCCACACCGCCGCAGTTTCGCGTTCTGGTCTGGACACCACTGTGGGTCCAGTGCGTCCACTTGCGTGCGTGACGAGCTTTTTTGAAGTTGAAACGCTGTTCGGTCTGGATGTACCATTACGCTGTGAACGCATGACGCTCTGCCTGACTTGTTGCAGGACACGTTCAGCTTATTTGTACAACAACACTCTTTAAAGTAGGGTTGATTGAAAGAGAAGCAGAGGACTCGTGGGCCCGACATACTCCATCCAAAGCCGAGCGGTCATGTGGTTGCAGGACATTTGTTTTCACACACACCTTTTATGGTCCACCGGACAAAGGCATGGTGTTCTTGGGAAACCCCTCCCGCTACAGTATACTGTACCTCCCTACATAGGTTTCTTCCCAGCAGAGTCTCCACTCCATCCCTGCATTTGCCGTTTGGCCACAAATCTAACATGAAGAGAACACCACACTTTGCAGGAGCATACACAACATCTGCACCATCTCCATCCAGAAGTTTTTGATCATTCGACTAATTTACATGTAATGTGTTTCGTTGTGCAGCTGACAGTTCAATGGCAGTTCTAGAATTGCGCCGCTCAGGGTGGATGCATGTTGGGAATAGCTGTTGGTTTCATTCTGGGATATTGCTTTTTAAAAACAGTATTTCTTCTTTTTTCTGGATGTAAATGGCTTTTTTCCTCTGGTTTCAAATGCTGTGCAGCTGGAAGGATTTTCACTGAAACGTTTTTACTTTTGGACATCCGTTATGAAGCGTAACCATGACAACATGGTTGTTTTTACAACTGGGAACAGCTGATTAACATCTCAAAGCTCAATTAATACCTCAAATACAGCCCCAAATCAGTTGTAAAGGAGGCATTGTGGATGCATCTCCGTCTACCTGGCGGAGGTGTTCGAGTGACTGACTGCCAAGATCCTGGAGCTGGCACGAAACATGGCTCATGACAACAAGACAACCAAGATCATCCCCTGGCACCTGCAGCTGTCTGTCTGCAATGAGGAGCTCAACAAGTTACTGAGAGGCGTGATCATCGTTCAGGGAGAAGCTCTGCCCACCATTCAGGTGGTCCTCCTGCCCAGGAGGACCAAGAAGCCCGCTGAGTCCAGAGGACGAATAGGCATCTACAGCCAGTTTCTTCAGATCCACTGTAGGATGGACATCTAGAACAACTCTTAATGAAACCAGGATGATGAGCTACAACAACATTTAATTTCCATCTGGGATTAAATAAGTATTTTGTATTGAATTGAATTGAATGCCCAAAGACATGTCCATACTGACGAATGCGCCCACAAACTTCTGACCAATCACGCAATACTTGGCACATAAGCCAGTGAGAAAAAGTTAATCCAAGGCCTTGTGTCGAGAAGAGGTGGGCAAAGCTGCTCTGCAAACAAAATGACAAGATTTCTGTCACACAACGGCGACAATGAGTCAATCTGAGAACTTTGGATGGAGCATGTCGGGCCCTTCAAGAGGAGCGTAATGTGCCATGAGACCAACGTGGATCCTGAGTTTAGATACTCGCCTCAACAATTTACAGGGATTAGACTCAAAATCTCAACTTTAAAAAAAGTTCACAACTCAAAAACATCTCAAAATACAAATCTGACAGTTTATTAAAGAAAAATGTACTGATCATATTTTAAATGAAAATCTTCTTGGGATTCATTTAATGAGTCTCAACACTCAGAGAAACAAAAACAAGTTATTGATGTTTCTTCTGATTGACACCAAGATCTTTAAAACCCACCAACTGCCTTTGGGTGAGCATCACCTTTGGTTGCGTGCTTTGTTGGCTGATGGGCTAGAGGGTGGGGAGCACAAAGGTGGGCGAGGATAAGGGCAAATACAGCAGAGCCTGGGGAGTTGTGTCGGCTGGAATCAGTATGATGTGAGAGGCCAGGCCGGGGGCCAGGGAGCAAACACTGCTGGCTGAGTCATTCAGATGATGGGAGGCTATATGTAGCTACATTCAGGGTCACCCTGCCTGGCAACCTCTGACTGTGTGACAAACTGGGAGAGAGAATGATTTAGTGTCAAAGTTTTTATGTTGAGGAAAAGTGGAAACTATTTCAAGATGTTAGAGATAATTCTTAATACTGTACATAACGTCCAGTGGCATTGAGACCTAAAATGAATCAAATCAAACTTAATGCATCTTTATTTTTATTTATGGAATTAAAAACAAGTGAGCATAATTTCAAATTAAGTGGTACACATTGTGCATATGCATATACTATGACACTGTTATATCATACAAGAAGTGATTAATGACTGTGAGGCTTTATTAGTGTCTGTCATTAAAGGGGACCAAATATTCAATATTCACTTTTTAATGTTTTTTTTACTCAACTTTGGTTATGTACTTCTTAAAAAAACAGTCCTAGGGCAAAAAAAAAAATGCACCCAGTGGTATATTTACTCTAAGTATATTTATTTTTCAGTGATATAAATGTCTCGTTTTCAAATCCTGGCGCTTGTGATGTCACAAGCTGCAGGACAACCCACCCCAACCTGAGTCCAGCCCCTCACCTAGCAACCCCTGGTGATGCTCCACCCACTTCAGTATAAAAGACGTCACGGTTTTTCCTGAGTTCATCTCAGAGTTCAATGTCTCGTTGTTGTTAAAATGCAGTACCGCTAATAACTAATTATCTATCAGTAAAAACAAAAAAACTTATTTACAGGCTCTTAAATCAACCGGACGACTGCTCACGGACCATTATCCGTTCAGCGCCGGATGTGGTCCGTCAAAAAAAAGCGGTGCTCGCACTAAGCAGTTAGCAGCCAGTGTGTTACTCTGCAGCCTTATTGCTTGTTTTCGAAGAGTCAGACGAAGAGTTTTTAACATGGAGGGTGAACTTATGGATGTTTCTCAGCGGCCTACATAGGGATGGGAACCGAGAACCGGTTCTTAATAGTCCAATTCCATGGAATTGTAGGTTGCATGTCTTAACGATTCAGCTTATCGGTTCTGCAGACTCATGGTGGTGACGTATTCAAGCGCTGACATCACAGACATGCGCCGCGCCCGAGTGGTGGTGGTGTCTATATATGATATCTATGGTGTTCAAAATGGCGTCGCGGAGGAAGCGCTCAAGCGTTTGGCTTCATTTCACGAAAAAAGATGAGACCAGGGCTACTTGTAACGCATGCAACGCGTCCATTACGATAAAGGGAGGAAATACGTCGAACATGCAGAAGCATTTGGCCACTCAGCATGCGTGATTTTGAAGAAATGTACCGTTTTTAACACGCTGCTTGGAGGAGAAGGAAGTGGAGAGAAAGCGTCCACCTCCGTTGTAAATGTTACAGCAGGTAACGTCAAATTCTTTCACTTGTTACCTTTTAGCTATACTGCTTCCACTGTATTTTATAAATAATCTCCCTCTCCTGTAATAACATTTAGTTGACGAGGATTGCCGGAGTCTGGCTGGGTCAGAGGCTAGTAGTGTTAGCACGAGTGGTGCTGCTAGCACACCAACGTTAGCTTCTCCTTTCATGGAAGCAGGGAGAAGCTGTACAACAGCAGTTCAGTTTCCAACTGGGCAGCAAGAATTTGTTCGGTGGTCGTGTGGATGAAGAGGTCTCACATGGCAAAAGTGGTCCTCAAAGAGAAGCAACAACTCAGTAAGAATGCATTTTAAATATTTTTATCAAAGTCAGCTAAAGTAATTTAAACTAATCCTCGTGTGTGTGCCTTTCAGAGTTGCCCCAGCACATGCTGGTATTGGATGTGAGGACAAGATGGAACTCTCTGTTTTTTATGATTCAGAGGACAGTTTCCTGCGATCCAAGCTGCAGCTGTAGACCCACAGCTAAGAAAGCCCATGGAAAATGACAAGTATGCAATACTTGGTGGGGAAAAGACAAAATTAGAATAAATAAAGCAATTAATAAATGTTTGTTTTGTTCATATTGCAGATTGGCAGAGACTGGATCGTGAAATACAACTGTACAGAAGCCTAACAGCAATTCCAACAAAGGACAGCCCAACCCTCTGGTGGTGGATGAAGAAGGACACACTGCCCCTATTATCATCTTTTGCTGAGAAGTATCTCTGTGTACAAGCATCCTCCACCCCATCTGAGAGGGTGTTCTCCACAGCTGGGGATACGATTAGTCCTGAAAGATCCCGTATCCTTCCTGAGAAAGCAGATATGTTAATTTTTCTGGACAAAAATTGCTAGTTTGTTTTGATTAAGTTTTATTGTTTATTAGGAAATTCCTAATAAACAATAAAACTTCCTCAAATAGGAATACTACATATATTTTTGGTTTTGGTGAAAGATCATTAAATTCTTTATGAACACAAATGGTTTACTATATTTTATTACCCAAATGAGAATTGATAACAGATTTGATAAGGAATTGAATCGATAAATGACATTGATAAAGGCATCGATATTGATTATTTCTTATCAATTCCCATCCCTAGGCCTACATGACGCGTTAGCGCCTCATTTGCCCTGCCCAAAATGGCGTCTGCCTCTGGGTCTGACTCAGGGTCCCCTTTGGAGGGCGGAGTTAATGTAAACAGATTTTGAAGGGCGTGGCCTTCAGAGCTCATTATCATAAACAGCTTGTTCAGAACGGAAGTCAGAAAAGGGACAACTAGAAAGGGGATATTTTATTATCTAAGAATTATTTTGTTTATTAAATTGCATTATCATGGTCTGGATAGCCCACAGACATACCATAAAAATGTATAGGACCAATAATTGGTCCCCTTTAAGAAATTGATTTGATGCAATTAGCAGTCAGGGAGTCAACGGAAACCGTAATTCTTCTCATTACTAAAGAAGACAGGAACCAGTGCTTTTTTAAGTGTGCTGTTTACGTCTAAGGCAAGTCTGCCAATAAATCTTTCACAGTTGTCATTAAACTTAATTTCTCTCCAAATAAAACCACCAGGCGGCAACAGAAGCTTGTACAGTAGGTGGTCTTTTAATTTTCACTTGTGTCCAAAAACAGTATCCCCCCCCCCTCTTTTTCTCTTTTCTGCTGTAAAAATAATACAGTACACTTAAAATAGTTCAAAACTCTTGAAGCAAAGTTATGTGTAAAGGTTATGAACAAATTATATCTTACACGTTGTATAGCCCTTTGAAAGACCTCAGTTTAAATAAACAATGTGTGAAAACCTAATGGCTGGTCTGAGCAGGATCACGGCCAAAGTGGATGTCTCTCATCTCGAAACAACTTCAACAGCAGTTCATATGAAAGCTAGTTTATCCTTTTTTTTTTAACAGAAAAATCCTTTCAAATTGCATCAATATTCTGATATTCTATCTNTATATATATATATATATACATATATTTATTTATTTTTTACAGAAAAAATTCAAATTGCATAAATATTCTGATATTCTATCTAAAAGCATCCCGAGCTTCACAGCAAAGACATGTTACAGCACTCAGTCAGTCTGGGCCAACCTAAACTCTTCATCAAACTGAGCTCAGCAGATAAGATATTAATTGTTCTTCACTGTCCACAGAGCCCCATAGCTGGACTACAGTACTACTCTGAGTGTTTGAGCTTTATGAAGGAATGACTTCTAAAACATGGCCTTTAAGACTTTAGTTTCCATCCTACAGCTTTATTTTTTCTTCCCGCCCACTCTTTCACACCTCCCTCTGTCACTCCCTGCTGTCTGCAGGGCTCAGCCACAGATACGACAACTGACATGGTTTATCAAGACAAGCGAGTTACATAAACGTCAACAAAAACAGCAACAGAAGTCACTTTGTTTTAAAAATATTCATTTTGTGTGTGGAGATGATTTACAGAGGAAGAGACTCACTCACTCTTACTGTGTGAATGTTTATGAAGCATTCACACTATTGTGATCAATTTCTCTTCCATGTGTTTTTCAGCCTCTTTCGCATTCAACAACTTATGTGATATTTCAACAAATCATATATTAAAATGTTCAGCTCGTCCAGGAGAAGGGTGCTTAACTTTTGGTATTGGTACACCTTTATGTTTTTGAAATAATTAGCCTTCTCTGCTACTTTTTTCTCATAGAAAATTAATTGAGCTCAGTTTGCATCCATCTAATCTGTTTACAATTTTTTACTGCTCCTTTCACATTTTGTTCCAGTTAAGCTTTTTACAGCTTCCTTGTGCAAAAAACCCAAACAAAACTACTTTTAGTTCTGTTTAGAGTGTGGGGTGTGTGCATTTTGCTGATGATGTAGCTGTGGATTAGCTCAAACATGAAAATGGTTAAAGACCGTGTAAAGTAAAATTAAATGTGTGTTTTGAGTTTGTCACACGGCATAAATATGTGTTATTAATCACCCATATACATCTGACTGATTAAAAACATTGTTTACCTTATAAAATTAAGTCTCAAAAATAATGAAAAAACATAATTGTGCCCTGGTCTGAAACGCTGGGGGCGTGTCAGCGCGTGGGCGTGGTTTCAGCGCAGTACTGCGCCCGTGTCCTGCACCCTGAGCTGAGCTGTGTGGAGAGGCAGACAGGTGCAGCAGAGATCCAGTAAACCTGCTCTGTTTTTATCTGAGTTCTGGCTGTAACAGCAGCTCCTTTTTCCAAGAGTTACACTGTTTCTAGTGCACTAACAACTCTGGTTTTGTTTTTAAAGTTGAGGACACAACTATAATTCATAACTCCGCTGTTATGTGTTTAATAATAAGCGCTATTTTAGAAGATGAGCGGACTCTCTGCACCTGGTCCGACCCGGTCACATCGCATGCGGGGTCTGTGTTGGTGATTAAAATATAGAGTAATCACGTTGATAACTAAGTATGCAATGGACCTGTCGCATTTTCTTAGCAAAAAAGGAGCTTGTGAACTTGTAGGGCACAGGCTTAGCAATAAAAAAAAGAAGAAAAAAGAAAGAAAGAAAGAAAAGAAACACCTATTACAGAGACTCGGTATAAAACCACGCGGTATAAAAACACGTTATGATTTGTACATTTATTACATTCGGTAGTTACTGTGCACTAAATGGTCAACACTTAGATTATTTAAAATAATAAGCACAAACGGCAACTTACTAAGTTTGGACGCGACATTATCCCGCTGTCAGGTGCAGGAAAGGCGGCGGCGGTGTCCGGAGAGAGTCCTGGAGGGAGACGGTCGGTAGCAGGTGCCCTGACCATTGCGACATCCAGGGAAGATGCAGGAACGAGGCATAATTGATTAGCTAGCTAACAATGAACAAAATATCTATGCTATTGCTATCTGATGCTATCTGCGATTCGCGAGTGAACGGATCCACCGAGGCGAAAAACTAATTTATACGGCTGGAGCTGCAGGGGGTGGGGCTTTAGACCGCGTGACGAAACGCGGTCACATTTAAACCACGCCTAAAAAATCCTGAAACAGACATATCTTTAAACAAAGTTTGATCTATAACTCCAAAATTAATTGAGCTACAATTTTGAGACTTTTTACTCATTTACAAGATTACAATTATGACATTTATAATGTTTATTGAAGAAAATATTGAAATTCACTTTACACGGTCTTTAATCACTCCATGAGTAAGAAAAGAGCCGGAGCTACATCGTCTGAGTTGTTACTTGTTGTTACTGCAGATATGTTCTTTTTTTTGATTTTGTACATCTACCTTGTGGTGTTTTGCTAGTTTTTTGATACTTTGCATTTCACTTTGTATTTCTCTCTTATGTTTTTCTGTTGTTTGTTGTTTAAGGAAATTCTACCATTGCTTTTCATCATTATTTAGTTTGTAGCAGGTCGCTTTTGTAAATGAGTCCACGAGGCTCAATGAGATTTTCCTGACTAAATAAAGGTTGAATGAATGAAAAAACTACATGTTTGTGCTTCTTCAAACTTTTTTCTGATAATTTCACCTTGTTATGCTTCTTTCCCCTTCTTTCTGAAAGTTTCAACATTTTGATATTTCAGCTATTTAGCTGTTTTGTGCAAATTTTAGCTTTTTTTTGTTAATTCCACATTTTTTTGCACTAATTTCAACCCTTTTCAGCCTAATTCAGCAAAAAAATACGCTTGCTCCACTCCCTTCTGGTAATTTTTTTCCTGCTTTTTTAGCTATGTTTCAGCTGTTTTTGTTGTTGTTGTTTTGCTTGTTTTCGTGTGCTAATTTCATTTTTTCTTTTTTTCTTAGATAATTTTCACTTTTTTGGGCTAATTTCTGCTTCTTTCAGCCTAATTGGACAAACATGTTATTTCCACTTTCTTCTACTAATATGAACTTGTTCTACCTTTTCAGCTATATTTTAGCATATGTTTAGCTTTTTTTTGGTTGTTTTCGGATAAATTCACATTTTTCATGGTAATTTCTGCTACTTTTAGCTTATGTTTCTGTCAGTGTAATTATACTAGTTTCAACTATTTCTGCCATTTCAGCTACTATTTAGTTGTTTTTTAACGCAAATTTTAACATTTTCTGCTAATTCCACATTGTTTTAGCGCATTTCAGCTCTTTCAACTTCCTTCTGGTAGTTGTAGATTCTTTCTGACTTTCAGCTACTTTTCAGCTTTTTTGGTGCTAATTTCAGCCTTTTTTAGCTACTTTCCTAATTGTTTTTCTAATTTCTGCTTATTTAAATCTATTTCAGCAAATGCGTGTTCATTCTGCTTTCTTCTACTAATTTGGGCTTGTTCATCCATTACAGCTACATTTCAGCATGCTCTTTTAGCTAATTTCAGCTGTTTTTTCAACAAGTTCTTCTACAATAAGCATTCACACTGCATTTTCGCAGGAAATGCAATTTCTCTAGTTTTTTGTTTGTTTTGTTTCAGATAATGTTTTTTGGGCACAGACAGTGTAAACGGGGCCTCGGCTTGCATATTTTCTGTCTTTCAACCTTTTCTGCGCCAAATAAAATAGAATGTTCTCAGAGCTGTTAATGCTCTTCTCAAGCAGACGCTGTTTCAAGTGCTCTTTCCAGCCTCTTGGCAGCTGACCTTTTAGTTCTGTTTAGAGTGTGGGGTGTGTGCGTTTTGCTGATGATGTAGCTGTGGATTAGCTCAAACATGAAAATGGTTAAGCACTCCGTGAGTAAGAAAAGAGCCGGAGCTACATCGTCTGAGTTGTTACTTGTGAAAAATAAATCAGATTTAAATAGATGTGATGTGGTAAATCAGCATGCTGAAGGGAAAAATGTTGACTTGAACTTTTTGCTCGACTACAGCACTTGTCCAAAACAAATTTTAACTCGAATTGACATTTTCTGAGGAAATACAGGCCCTGCCTTATCTGATTTGCTACTCGACAAAGATGACAGTGTGGGGACTTTGAACTTTGAAAGTTTTGCCGACAGGGTAAATTAAACTACATACTTGTAGATGGGTGGGGGATTCCAGGTCACAAAACATCAGCATTTAACCGAGTGATAGAATAACTCAGCTTGCCGAGGACATCTTCACCACATGCACCCACTTCTTGAATCTAATTGACACTTCCAACAGAAGGTGGTCTGATTTCACGTTTGAGTCACTTTTTTTCACTCCACACACAATTAAACAAACACACATGCACACACCAAGCTGACACGTTTCAAATCTGATGAAGGTGTTACAGAGTGACGTGCAAGTGCGATTAGAGGCGACAAATACTTCACCAGAAATAACAGTCCAACTGTCATCAGTCTGCCATAACGAACAGATGTGAATAAATTGTGGCAGAACACTGGAGGGAAATAATGTGATAAGGGATGATTATTATTTGACCCTTTCTTGGCAAACTTTACACAATGGTCTTGACTTGTCCCTTGATTGACATTAAACAAAATACAACCACAGGAACAGACTCCTTTTCATCTGGTCCTGAAATGAGAGCAACGTAAAATAAATACTGCTGTTTCTTTTTGACAAATCTTGAGGCATATATATATTTAAAAATATATTTATAATTTAGACTAAATTGAACCCCTCACTATCTGGGGTTGGGCGCTTGGGCGTTTGTCGGCTCGGCCTGGTGGCTGCCTGGTGGGGCTCGTGTCCTCTGGTCCTGTCGGGTCTGGGCCTGAGGGGTGGGCGTCCCCGGTGCCCGGGCCTCGGTGACCGGCCCTGGGGCTACGTCGGTGCAGCGGGCTCCGGCGGGGGCCTGTGAATTTGTTGCGGTTGACCCCGGGGGGTCATTGTGTGTGGTCGCTGGTGGGGTTCGTCCGGTTCTTCCCCTTGGTCGGATCTGGGGAGTGGGCGAGTGGCTCGTCCTGTTCGGGTGGCCCTGGGGACTCTGGGCTCGGGGTCCTTCCTGGCGTCTTGGGCTTTGATCGCTCCTTCGTCTGCCTCGGGCTTTGGGGGGACGGATCTCTGATGCTTCACAGTTGCTACTAAATGTTCTATTGGATGAACCTTATTCACTTATGCATGCTCACAACCACACACAAATGGATGCAGGGATGTATATGTAGATATATGCAGATATGTAGATGGGTATATGAATGAATATAAATGTATATGTATGTATACTGTATATATATTTGTAGGTATGGGTATGTGTATTTATAGAAATCTACTGCAAGGTCATGAATATTATTAGTCTTTATGCATGTATGTTTCGTTGCTGTGTTCTGTCATGTGCTTTGCAGGATTGCGGACGGAGGTTGGATGTGTTTGCCTTGTGCTCTTTTTGTGGATAATTGTTGTTTTGTTGTCTTAATGTCTCTTTTCTTTCTCTCTATTAAAAAATAAAAATAAAAATACATATTGGAGTGAGAGGATGGCTATAAGGTGTGAAGGGAGGCCATCTATAAATGGAAGAAAAAAAAGACTAAATTGAACCAAAAACATATTGTTGCCAAACAGACCCGGCTGCAGAAACAATTCAATGGGGGGGCATTCTATTTTTTCAAGGGGGCATATTTTTTTCAACATTTTATTTGCTTCAAGTTGAACAGCGGCTCTGTGACCACTCCTGGAACTCGACCATTCCTTTGTTAAGTCTAAAGGCCGAGATACAGTGAAGCAGACTCCGTATACGCGCGTATACGCGCGTATACGCGCGTATACGGAGCGGCTGCTTCACTTCAGCTGACTTCAGCTCAGACGTTCTCCTTGTTGTAATATGAGCTGCTGCACACGAAGGGGACAACTGAGCTCGCTGATTGGTCACTTGCTGACACGCCTACTGAATTGATTGACAGCGCTCAGTCAGCTGAATGTGAAACCTAGTTGAAAGTGAAACCTTTAACATGAGCAGCTCGCTGCCGGACTTCTGGGGTGTTCTGATGCGCTGTTTCTACTATATATGTTATAAAAAGTTCTCTCAGAAATAAAAATAATAACAGGGAGCGCTTTTCCTGCAGCACACAGCCCACCAGGGGATATTAAAACATCGCGCACCCAGGTAGGACCTGAATTCATTCATTTCAATCATCGAGTGAACGGAGGAAGAAGCGGTTACTTGACTTTAGGCAAAAAAACAAAAGAAAAGGCCCGATCAGCGATAAAGAAGGGGAATTTATTTCATTTGTGTAACATACAAAACAGTCCGGCGCCGGGAAGTTTATGGTCAGACACCGCGTATCGCGCACGCGGATCGCGTATGCGTAGTAAAAAAATACCTTTGCGCGTACTTGCCCTGAGGGGCTACGCGGGGCTACGCTGCGTACGGGGCGTACGTACGCTGCGTATTGGCGTATCGTGAGGACGCGCGAGTGTATCTCGGGCTTAATGCTCCTTTTTTCAGGCAGACAACTGTTACTCAAATGTTTTTACTGCAGTTAAAATGACACATTGGTTTTACTTTGTGTTAAATAAAAACTTTCAAAGGTATATTCATTCCTTATTATTCTTATTTTGCTTAATGACATTTAACTCTGCATGTCATCCCTGAAATTCTGACACACAGAATCACAAGTCCAAGTGTGAACTGTGTCACAGAGTAAACACAATAAAAACATGTATTATCTGCAGTATTGTTCATTAAAATGGCTCAACACTATTAATGTATTACAGAACATATACATACAGTAGGCACATTTGATATTGTAGGCCATTGCACTAGTTAATACTTTCAGCAAGTGATTTTACTTTAATACTTTAAGTATTTTTAAAAGCAAGTACTTATTTACTTTTACTTAAGTAAAAACATTAATATGGTACTTCTACTTTTACTAGAGTACATTTTGTCTGTTTATTTGTACTTTTACAGTCAGTGTTAGAGTACTTTCTCCACATACCACAATTATGCAAGATTAATGTTATGCAGACAGTATATCAAATAAACAAAATACTGTACATTTATTATCTGCACAGCCATAAGTTTATATTGGACTACTCATGTCACAGAAAGCACAGTGGTTCTTACCTTTAGAAGTTCTTTCTGGTCTTTTTATTTGCAACACTTCCAAGCTAACGTTGCTGGTTAGCTCAAAATCTTCCTAATTTCTAGCTTTAAAAAAAAAGTTTCCAACTGAAATGGATGGTGCCGCTTCCTGTCTGCTCTCATTTATTCCACTGTGTCATACGTTGTCCTCTTGTTTTGTTGATACACGGACAATGGTGAGCGTGTGTTTCTGTTTGAAACAATTAGTTTGCACCCGCCCCCCTCCAACTGTAATTGGCTAGAATGTTGCCTCGGCTTCATTGATTGGTTGAATTGTATGACGGACAAACAAAGATAGGAAAAATAGAAAGATGTTCACTCGGAGATTAAAAACAAACAAACAAAAAACTTCCCGTCGTCCAGTCTGTCAGGGGGGGCACAGCTGACTCTATTTAAAAAATATTTATAATTCAGACTAAATTGAACCAAAAACATATTGTTGCCAAAAAAGTTTGCTCTCTGGCTGAGCTAGCAAAACCAAATAAAAAAAAGATAAATGCTTAAAAACAGAGAAAACACATTTTAAAATCCCCTGATGCATGCTCAATAATCCAGGTAGAAAAATCTAAAAGGAAGTCTTTCGGACGAAAGATGAAACGTTTCTACTTTTTTGTTTTGTTTTGTTTTTTGAATGTCCAGAGAACCAGACTTAGCTTTTTTAGACATTTTAAAATCATCACACAAATGTTAGCTCAATCTCTATGCTGTCGTTTGTTCCATAGTTAGCATGCTAACTTTTCTGAATGCAACAATAACATTAATATTTTGTTATTGATGCTAATTTGTGGGAGAAAATGGCCATGAAATTGTTTTTGGAAAGGCGTTAAGATAATATAAATATTACTTCATGTTAACAAGCTGTATCTTCCTTTTATTTTAACATGTGGCCACTAAATCCCTTCAAAGACATCAATAGAAAAAAGAAAAAAAAAAAGCCAATATCTGTAGCCTTATCTTAGGGCCTTTTAGTCCGGTAGACTCGGTTCGACTGGGGACCAAAATTGGAACATGTGTTACATTTTAAGCTGGTGCAGTTTGCATTCACACTGCACTGAGCCAATCGAGCCAAATTCTTTCAGCAACCTGTCACTCCCCCCCCACCCCCCATGGTGTTAATTAAAGAAGATAACAAAATTACATTAGACCTACTTAATTCATTAGTGTGAAAACTGTTGACTAACTTGAATTTAGTTAACCTAACTAGAAAAAAATATTAGTTGAATTAAAAAACTTATCTGTTGATGGAAAGCAAATTTTAGTTGTTAAGGTAACACAATTTATTTATGTTAAGTGGAAAAATGCAAAATACGTTCACAGAAGGAATGTTTGTTTTGTTAAACTAACACAAAAAAGTATAGTTAGTTCAACTAACTTCTCTTTTGTGAATCTGAAGTGATTTGAAGTAGATAGGTTAATTCATTAATTTCATCTTAGTTAAACATAAGATCATAAGTCAGATTAATATACCGGTATATTGTTTGGTTTTAACTAACATAATACAATTATGTGGAAACTGTTGAAAAGAAAAAAAATGTTAAGTCAATGATTCATTTCTTTGAGTGCCATGGGCCAAACAAACATTTTAGAACAATGGACTCAGTATTGTGGTGGCAGAATTCACTAGTGGTAGAACTGCTCATTTGTTTTGGTTGTAATTACCCAGAATGCCCTACGGTGTTGTCCACTTTCTGCTTTTGGAGCGGTCTCCGGTCTGCTTGCATCCACACATGCGTTCAAGCCACGCTACAGTTCACTTCAACCGCACCGAGACCTAGGTATTTAGGCATCCAGAGTTTGCTTTTTCGGTCCACATCAGAGTTCGATTACATATTCACACCTCCCCAAATGAACCGGGCTTCCTAGGCAAATTTAATAGAGTTCTATTAAAGTTGACTAAACAGGGCTGGTGCGAAAACACCCTTAGTTTGGCGGGGGGGGGGGGTTGGTGTGTATGATAAAGGCAGAGTGTGTTAAAGGAGATTTCTGCTACTATTGCGGTAGACAAAGTTTATCTTATCTTCATATTCTTTTATTTTTTAATTAGCTTTTCTGACACTTTGAAAGTCTCTTCCTCATTGAGTATAATTTCATCTGCCAACAGCTTTTTGCAAATTTCCACCCAAGCAGTTTGTCTAAAAAAAAAACAGTATGATAGCTCAGCCAATGTCAAAAAAGGTTAATAATTACAACCTTCTAACAGTGTTCTAGTCATTTTTAAAGAAGAAACAACGCAAATGACAATATTTAAAGTATTGTAAAATATTGCAGATGTTAGATTGTATTGGTTCCAAAGCAGTTGTTCTGAATCATAATCCACAGTGTCTGTTTGTCCTTATTGACAGTACTGATAGTGTTGTAGATAACACTGAGATCAGCTCGAAATAAATGCAGACAGGGGTCACCACTCTTTAAGATTATCGTTTGCAATCAGGCATCGCTTTCACTGCGTTACCATGAGTTTTGATTTTCTCATTTAGAAGAGGCTCTCTCATTTGCACGCTTGCCGTCATCACCATGACCCCAGGTGGTGAAAAGCTCCAGAGGTACAGACCAACAAGGCATGATGAAAAAGGAAAGACAGCTGTGCTTGTCGTACATATATTTCCCCTCGTGGCTTTAATTATTTTGTAGCTCTGATGTGGTTAAAGCACATGCATTATTAGGTTTTTGCCAACAGAATGTTG
>JBBPBX010039312.1:0-29954 GCA_038048925.1 Garcialebias charrua
AAAAGCTAAGTCTGGTCCTCTGGACATTCAAAAAACAAAACAAAACAACTGTAGAAACATTTCGTCTTTCGTCCGAAAGACTTCCTCAGTCTGAGTTGCTGTGTTCAGCTCAGTCTTATAAATAGCACCCTCTCACAGTGAATCAACCAGTTGGCTGATAACAGCCTGAAACCAGCTGCTCACATGATCAAGGAGGACCATCAGCCTGACGATGGATCGTTAACACCCTGATGGTTGTTTGCTATTCACAGCAGCAAACAACCATCAGGGTGTTAACGATCCATCGTCAGGCTGATGGTCCTCATCAAAAGGTTTGTGATAAAAGGACAAGTTTGGTTTGTCTCCTTGTCAGTCTGAGCAGCCGGTACAGTGCCCTGTGACCATTTTTTAGACAAATCCACAGAATGACTAGGATATTAGACAACCAACTGGCTGCGTTCTAACTAGCTACACACGAGTGGGTGGGGTGTTGACGTACTCATGGAGGCGGGGGCGTTTTCCTAAGAGCGTGACGTCACATGCAAGGGTCTTCTTCTTCTTGTGGTGTTTATTGGCGGTTGGCAAACAACGTAATGGTGCATTACCGCCACCAACCGGTAAGGAGTGTGGATCACATGACAAAAAAAAAAAAAAAAAATTTTCCTTTTATATCCCATTATACAATCTACCGGTACAGTTTGAAAAAATAAAATACAGCCTGATAGCCTCTATTTCCTGATTCCTTCTGCAATAAATCTACAATGTCTAATGTCGTTTTCAATCTACCGGTACTAAGATTCCTAATCAACTTGTTTCTTTGAACCTGATATCTCCTGCAATGTAAAATAATGTGTCCTATTGTTTCCTCTTCTCCACACTCACATTTCCTTGTAGGATGTTTCCCTATTAAACATAATGTGCTGTTCAGCCCAGTGTGCCCTATTCTTAGTCGTGAAATTATAGTTTCTTCTCTCCCATTTCTTACTGTTCTTCTCCTTTCTCCAATTTTCCTTTGGATTTTATAAAACCACCGGCCATTCTTTTCTTCCTCCCATAATTTTTGCCACCTTTCTTTCATTTTTTGTTTTATTATACCATTCATTTCTTTTAAACCAAACTTAACATTAACATCTACCACATCTCGACTAGTGCTCTCCTTATGGTACGTCCACACCTAGCAGCGTTTCAACTGCAGGAGCATCCGGTTTACATGCAAAGTCAATGGGGGACGCGCCTCCATGCGCGTATTGGCGTCGGGCGTCACGTCACGTGCGTGTTGAGCGTGCTGGAAAGCGTTTTTCCGTGCACGTGAACCCGCGTCAGCCTCCAAAGCACGCCTCCAACATGCTGAAGATTTCGCCGTTCAAACGCCATTCAACTCTCCCTGATTGGTTGGGGAGAGAAGAGAGGGGGAGAAGAGAGAGGGGGAGAGTCCCTATGTGACGCGGAAATGAGGGGACGGGGGTATTGCGCAACTATGTGACGTATCGTTTGTGGGACACAGAAAAAACCCGCGAAGTCGTGTACTATGGAAGAGAAATTCATTGTAGCTGTGTGTTCGCGACAAGTCCTTCACGACCAGTCAAGTCTGCTCTACAGAGACAGAAATAAAAAGCTCCTTGCCTGGCGGAGTGCAGTGAGGAACTCGGTATACCGGTAAGCTCCTCCTACACACCCCGCCGCCACACCGCCGCAGTTTCGCGTTCAGTGAGCAATTTCGCGTTCTGGTCTGGACACCACTATGGGTCCAGTGCGTCCACTTGCGTGCGTGACGAGCTTTTTGGAAGTTGAAACTAGGAATGTGCCGATCGATCGGAAACCGATCAATCGTCACCGATAATCATTAAAGCGGATGTGATCGGCTTTTGCCTTCAATTACCGATCACAGAGCCTGTGATGCGAAGTTTGCTAACTGCAAAACGTGCGACGAAAAAGTACCTCGTGGAAGAATTTCAACGAAGTCCTTCAACACAACAAACCTAATTCGTCATTAAAATGTTTTAATACGTTTTAATAACTTACCAAAANGGCAAAACCAGGAACAAGTCTCCCCTGGGTCATTTTGAGTTATTTACAGAATCTGAAAGTGTGGATTCTAAGCTATACGATGATGCCAAACATATGGCACTCAAAAAAAAAATTAAGAAGATACAACCATTTCAATGTTGGCAATCTGCAAATAAGATTAGGGAGAAAACAGGCCTCAAAAATTTAGAAGAATGTCCCCATTCCAGAAGCTTTATCTGAGGGTGTTAACAATTGCTGTTCATTTACATTAATTTGCCTTAACCCCAACCCCCAGCACTGACTGTCAACACAGACTCTGCCTAGGAAGGTGTGCAGAACTTCAGCTTTGCTGGCAAAATTCCTTTTGATCTTTTGAAAAAAAACAAAAAACAATTGTATTTTATGTTATTGTGACATGTTTTACACAATAATAATGTTGATTGTTGGGTCACATAGTTATTGTTACAGACCACCCCAAAAATATAAGGGTCACGTCTAAGGAGGACACAGAAACTGATTCAACTGGTTTCAAACATATTTTCATTACAGGTAACCCTCAACCTACGGCAACCCGGACCTACGAACATATCATATTTAATAATTTAATAAAATTATGAAAAAAAAGAAAAAAAAACAAAACTTTTTTTTTGTTTGTGTTTAAATTAGGGATGTGCCGATCGATCGGAAACCGATCAATCGTCACCGATAATCATTAAAGCGGATGTGATCGGCTTTTGCCTTCAATTACCGATCACAGAGCCTGTGATGCGAAGTTTGCTAACTGCAAAACGTGCGACGAAAAAGTACCTCGTGGAAGAATTTCAACGAAGTCCTTCAACACAACAAACCTAATTCGTCATTAAAATGTTTTAATACGTTTTAATAACTTACCAAAAGCCGTCTGCCAGCGCCGCCATAAGCAACACCTGTTAGCATGTAGCCCCACCGAGTCCGCTCCGCTGCGCAGTTACGGGCAGTCCAGTTTAGCTGCGGCTTCAAAAAGGCTGTCGGCTTTGTTATTCCAAGTTAGCTGGGTGTCCCCCGATATCTTCTGCTTCCAGTCCGACATCGAGGCGAGCTCCAGGAACCTCTGATCGCACAAAGCCGGCTGTCTGCTGCAGGTCCGGTTTAGCATGTTAGCCTTAGCTCATACCATGAGCTGCTGGTCTCGCGCGGCGCTGTAGGAACGCTCGGCGGAGCGATCGCAGCTGCTGCTCCAGTCCTGAGACATTCACAGAGTTCAGGGAGTGTTTCCAGTTAATTTATCCGTATGAGGCATCCTCTTATGGGAGAAACAGTCCTCCAAAAGCCGACTGCCGAGTGTGGAGGCGGTATTTCCTGGTTCTTCTTCTTCTTCTATAGAGTTTAATGGCGGTTGGCGAACTCATATTAAGCGCATTACCGCCACCTGGTTCCCGCAGGAAGTTGTTCAAAAAAGCACGAAATTATTTAAAAAAAATAATAATAATGATACTTTACGTATTTATAAAGCCATTTGTAAAAACAGCCAACAGTGCAGCTTTAAGTAGCAAATGGGGTATTTTAGTTTTTTATATGAAGTAATAGATGTGTTTTTTTTAAAACAATAAAATACCTTTTTTTTTATTTATTGAAAGTTAGTAATGTAAACATTTTTCTTTGATAATGCAGTTGATAATTACTTTTATTTACTTTGTTCTCTGAAATAAATTAGTAAAAATAATATTTTTAAAGTTTTTCAGACAAAAACATATTTTTAAAATATGTTTTTGTCTGAATTATGGTGATTTTATGGTTCTGAAAATAACATGAGTGCTGCTTCTGGCTACAAGATCTGAAAAGTTTTCAGATCTTGTAGCCAGAAGCAGCACTCATAAATTACAGGTAAGCCATTTGATCGGTGATCGGTGATCGGTTTATGTGATCGGCTCACATATAGGCAATCGGTTTTTTGATCGGTATCGGTGATCGTCACACATAGGTGATCGGTATCGGTATCGGTTTCAAAAAACCTGATTGGCACATCCCTAGTTGAAACGCTTTTAGGTGTGGACGTACCATTAGCCATCCTATCTGCCTTTTCATTCCCCACAACCCCGTGATGTGCTGGAACCCATATACATTTTACTGTAATCCCCATCATGACATGCAAGGGTCAATATTCTTTGTCCAACTTATCCATTTTGCACATGTACAAACTATTTCAAACTATTTCAGACTGCTTTAGGTACAGATCTGTGTTTTTGCACCGTGCTGTTCCTGCTGCTGTGACAACCTAATGGCCTCACTGAGGATTAATTAACCTTTTATTTAACCAGGCAAATTCCATTGAGAATCTCTTTTGCAAGGGAGGCCTAAGGCGGAAACCTAATATGCACGTTTTTGATCTGTGGGAGGAATCCGGAGTACCCGGAGAAAACCAACGCAAGTACGAGAAGAACATTTTAAACTACATGTGGAAAACCTAGTGAAGAAACTGAAAGTTAAACTGGGTTTCTTTTTCAGAAACAGATCATGTCTAACACTGAATGTTAGGAAACACCTAGTATCTGTGACTTTCCTTCCCTCCATTGATTACGGTGACATTATCTACATCAGGGGTGTTAAACATGCGGCCCGCGGGCCGGATCCGGCCCGCCAGGGGGTTTTAGTCGGCCCACGGATAAATCTGAATTAAAAAAAAAAAAAAAAAAAATTTTTTTTTTTTTTTTACAAATGAATACATGTACAGTACTGTACAGTCACCAATCACTTAGCCTATCCTAACACAATTTTTAAAGATGAAGGAGTGAGTTGAATTGTCTCCCTTTCACATAAAGTGAAAGTAGCTCCCTTTATGTGAATGGAGCCTGCAGGGGAGGAGGGAGACAATTCCACTCACTCCTTAACTGTGTTAATACATTACGGCAAAGACTGGTTCATCCCAAAGATCCAGTCCCCCGGCACAAACAGAGTAATGTGGTGTATGCTGTTCAGTGTCAGGAGGGCTGTGATCAGTCTTATATTGGGGAAACTAAACAGCCACTGGCCAAAAGGATGGCCCAGCACAGAAGATCAACATCATCAGGTCAGGACTCTGTGGTCTACACTCATCTCCAGGTCAGAGGTCACTCTTTCAGGGATGAAGATGTTCACATCCTTGATAGAGAGGAACGATGGTTTGAGAGAGGAGTAAAGGAGGCCATCTTTGTGAAAAGAAACCGTCCATCATTAAACAGAGGTGGAGGCCTCCGGGTTCAACTGTCCCCCTCTTACAATGCTGTTATTGCTAGTATCACTCAGCCCTCTGTGAATAGCAAACAACCATCAGGGTGCTAACAATCCATTGTTAGGCTGATGGTCCTCCTTGATCATGTGAGCAGCTGGTTTCAGGCTGTCATCAGCCAACTGGTTGATCCACTGTGAGAGGGTGCTATTTATAAGACTGAGCTGAATACAGCAACTCAGACTGAGGAAGTCTTTCGGACGAAAGACGAAACGTTTCTACATTTTTTTGTTGTTGCTTTGTTTTGTTTTATTTTTTGAATGTCCAGAGGACCAGACTTAGCTTTTTTGGATTTTTCTACCTGGATTATTGAGCATGCATCAGGGTATTTAACAAAACAGTTTGTTGACTAAATGTTTTAAAATGTGCAATCACTGATCAGTTTTTTAATGTGTAATGCACTTAAATGTTAAACTGAGTAAAAGTGTAAAAGGACAATTAATTTAATGTAAATATTTTTATAATTTATTTATTCTTTGCGCACTAATACAAAGAAAAAAGTGGACTTTTGGAATGAGTACGTATACTGGTCTGGCCCCCGTGAGATCAGATTAAGCTGTATGCGGCCCCCAGATCAAAATGAGTTTGACACCCCTGATCTACGTGAATGCTCCTACAAGCACCTGCAGATGTTGGATGTTGTCTATCATGGTGCACTAAAATTCATAACTGGCTGTGATTATCGTACCCACCACTGCTCCCAGTATTCACTGGTTAAAGCTGAACTATGTAACTTTGTAGTGTAGTCTGTAACTTTTCTAACAATATATTTTTAACATATTTCTTCACTCTGTCACTATCTACTGACAGACTGATGTTAGACAAAGTAATCTCTGAAAAAAACTATAGTCCCCTTGCTTCTCTATCAGCATTTATAAAAACACTAAAAACACAGAGTGACCCGTCCTTAACCAGCCAATAAAAACAGAGCTTGAATTTGAATTTCAGCAGAGCAAGGGGGAGCAGAGCCATATATGGCTCTGAGGGGGAGGGATCAGAATGCTTTCCCTGTTGAAAATATTTCTAAGTTCTGCGCTCTACAGAAAGTTACACATAGCACCTTTAACTGGACATCATTAACTTCACGCAGACTCTTCCACTGGTACATTTTCATCTTTAAATCACTTCTTGGTCTGCTGCCCTCATACTTCTCCTCCTACATGTCTCTGTGTGAGTGCAGCTACACCGTGCACTCTCAGGACATGATTACCTGCAGTGTTCTGTCAGTGAGAACTGAACTAGACAAAAGGGCCTTCTCCTACTCTGCTCCTGCTTCATGGAATATCTTACAAAAAGATCTGAAGATCTCGAACTTGACTTCTCTAAATGGTTTTAAGAATCTGTTGAAATCCTGGCAAAAACCAATGCAGACATGTTCCTGTTTTTGATTACTGCTACTGATTTTCTACATCTACTTTATAATGTTTTTGTTACTTTAATATTTTGTTTTTAATTTGTTTAAAAAAAATCTGTATTTCTCTTTTATGTCTGTCTATTGTTGATTGTTTAAGGAAATTTCTACTCTTACTGTTGTCATCACTCTTTAGTTTGTAGCAGGAGTCCTCGAGGCACAATGAGATTAACCTCACGAAATAAAGGGTGAATGAAAAAACCTGCAAACTCCACACAGAAAGACCCCAGGTCCAACCAGGGATTGAAGCCAGGAACTTTTTGCTGTGAAGCAACAGTGCTGCTAACCCCTCTGAGCCGTCATGCTGCCAATAATAAAGCTGTCTGTCTGTCTGTCTATCCATCTATCTAATCTCTGTCGCCAGCTCGGACTCATCCCATCCTTCTTCAGCTCGTTGGTGTTCTGGGTGTTAAAATCACCCTCCGTCTGTGAGTTAGCTTAGCAGGCTAACGGTGAGTTACCTGACGCTTTCAGAGAGCGCACACTGATGTATTTCCTCAGTTTCTTCATGGTTCTGGTCCGGACGGTCTTCTCGTTGGAGGCTAGTCTCTGAGCGAGAAAAGCCTCTGGTTCCAGAACAGCAGCCATGCTCGCTGGGTTTCACGTGGACACGAACTTCTCCTTCAGAAACTTCGTTTACACGTGCGTCTCACGTTGATGACGTCCTTCTTCTTCTTCAATTTGAGTTTTATGGCGGTTGGCAAACAACTTAATGGTGCATTACCGCCTCCAACTGTTAAGGAGTGTGGACCACATGACAACAACAAAAAAACAAAAAACTTTACCTTTAATATCCTATCATACTCTATACTGTTAAAAATAAAACATAGCCTGATATCCTCTATTTCCTGATTCCTACCTCAAAAAATCCACAATATCCATACATATTATTATAATAGGCTGATTGGTGACTCTAAAATGACCCTAGGTGTGAGTGAGAGAGTGGATGGATGTTTGGTGTGAGTGAGACAGGTCCCTCTTGTAAATGAGTCCCCGTGACTCAATGAGGCTAGCCTGTATAAATAAAGGTTGAATGAATGAATGAAAAAATCCAATTTCATTGTCATACTGAAGAGTCCCAATCAACTAAATTCCTTGAACTTGAGTTTTTTATTTTTTTTATTCATTTTTTTTAACGTTATTATTCTGTTCGTTATTTTCTATTTATTGTTCTGCTTTTTCTTTTGTGGTTTAGTGGCCAGTAGTTGGTCTGAAATTTCAGGTTCCAGATGTTCTGCTTCTTTTGGTTTCCCATGACCGTTTCCCGAGGATTCGACTGTATTTAACAGGGTATGTACATGTTCTGCTTGAATGTCCGTTATGTCCAAGAATTTACCTGCTGCTGCTACTATAGTCTGTATTTTAAATGGTAAATGGAGCTTATTTATATAGCACTTTCCAGCCCCCTGTGAGGAGCCCCAAAGCGCTTTACAATACCAACCATCCACCCATTCATTCACACATTCATACACCGGTAGTGGTAGCCTGCCTTGCAAGGCGCCATCCAGACCTACCGGGAGCAACTCGGGATTAAGTGTCTTGCCCAGGGACACAACGACACATGGTGGGCGGAAGCGGGATTCGAACCTCCAACCTTTCGATCGGGGACGACTGCCATTACCACTACGCCACGGCCGCCCCATCGCTTTTCCTTTTCATTTGAGTTGTTACATTTACTATGTGTGTTAACCTTTCCTGCGCAGTCTTTCATCCGTGGTCAAAAGACACAGGGGAGATTTTCCTCCAGGGCTGAAGTCTCTGCTTCAGGGTTAACTCCCTCGCTCGCCTTGCACATAAACCACACGGTGGCTGAAGGTTAATCCTCTTGTTTTTAATAATAATTCCAGCCAACAGGTGCACAAACAGACTTTCTTACAGCTGCGTTTCAATTTACCGTTCACGTTACTCCACACGCACACACGTCACCTCTCGCTCTCATCCGCACGTGCAGAACATGAGCACGTAGCGCCCTCCTCTGGCCGGCGGACGGATGACACACATCTCACCCTCCCACACGCAACACACACACACCACTCACTGAGCCATTCATCACATTCAACAGAGGCACGTTCTACAACACTAACCCCACTCTGGATGACAATTAAACAATAATTCCACTCCAGTCTTACAATGCATAAAACTGATACACAATCCCTATAGCTAACAAGAGATAACTGTGTCAATAAAAATTACATATAGGTGAGGTATAGCATCAAACCACATATCCCAGTGATATACAGTACTGTAATTAGCTCATTTTAAGGTATGTCCACTTGTGCAAAAGTAAACTTTACATGCCATAGGGGAGGAGAGAAATTACTCAGCGGCATCTACGACGACCAGGTAGGAAACTAACTGAGATCTATCAGGTACGAAAACATACAGAAAAACACGGTCTTTAGATAAACCATTTGCTCTTCAGCCAAATTGACTTAGCAGTTTGAACAACTGAACAGTAATAAAGAAAACAGGCACTTGTGGCTTTGATGAACAGTTTTAGAGAACTTCGCAGGACACCGGAACAGCTGGAACCTTAAACTGAGTCCATTCTACTTGGAACTACCCATGTACCGTACCAGTCCGGTGCTTTGCGCTGACGCCTAGACCATCGAACTGGTGGGCCCAAAGGAGGTGAATATCCCACTGCACCCCCACCATCCTCATGATTAACGTGGAAAGGGGAGGATGGAACAAACACACCCAGATGGGAATCCACTGCAGTTGAGGTAGGCAGCAGGGAAGAACCAACGCCCCTGCTGGTTTCATCAGAGAACAAACCCTGCAGGTCCAGGTCACAGTCCGCCGAGTCCTCCTCCAAGGTTGGTGGTGGAACCTCGGTAGGTTCCCAGTGTTGACTCTGATCCAGGACCCATGTGTTGTCCAGGGTCTCCCGGCTGCGGTAGTGCTTTAGCTGGTCATGGTGGACGACTTTCACCTTGGACCTTGGGTTCTTTTGTATCCGATAAACTAGGTCATCCAGTTGGCCTAGGATGAAGAATGGTCCTTCATATGAGGGAAGGAACTTTTTGACTTTGTTCTTGACATGACGTGTCCCTTTAATGAGATACCACACAGGGTCCCTGACTTTATACTGTGTGTGGCAGCAGTTCTTGTCGTACTGTCTCTTTGTACGTATGACCGAGTCCTCCAGTACTTCTCTAGCGATTTGGTGAGCCAGCTCCAACCGTTCCCGCATCTGTTGCACATACTCTGGAGCAGTGGGTTTGTTTTCCGGATCAGGAGGCAAACCTGCGACGAGGTCCACTGGTTCACTTACGCCTCGGCCCTACGTCATAAAGTTTGGAGAGAAACAGGTAGCACTATGCTTGGTTGCCCTGTATGCATAACAGCATAAGGAATCATCAGGTCCCAATCCCGATGACAGTGTTCTGCTGTAGTAGCCAGGATCTTTTGGAGGGTGGCATTGAAACGCTCAACCTGACCATCGGACTGCGGCCTGAATGGTGTTGTGTGAGTCTTGTTTATCCCAAACAAACTACACATCCCTTGGAACACCTCAGACTCGAAATTGCGTCCCTGGTCACTGTGTAGCGCTTGAGGGATTCCGTAGCGGCACACCCACTCACTAGCAACGATACCGGCAACAATCATAGCTCACTCGTTTGGAATAGGAAATGCTTCAGTCCACTTTGTGAAATAGTCTTGTATCACAAGCACATAGCGGTTTCCACGCTCAGTCTCGTTCAGTGGCTCCATAATAATCAGTGCAATGCGCTCCATAGGAGCTCCTACCTGGACTGTTCCCATAGGAGCTTGCGGTGTCTTCTGCGGTCGAGCCCTGGATGCACAGCTGATACAGGTTTTACACCAGAGGGCAACATCCTCCCTCATGTGGTACCAGTAGTATCGGGTCCTTAATCTGTTCAGTGTCCACTCTACACCAAAATGTCCACCCACCGGCCCCTCGTGCATCTGCCTCATCACGTCAAGTTGTAGTTTACGTGGCAGTACAATTTGTGGGTAGAATTGGGTGTCATCGAGGCAATAGAATCGACGGACCAGAACTCCATATCTGAAGTAGAGTCGTTTCCATTGAGTCCAGTATGTCTTAGTGGCTGGGCTGCATGGTGAAACAACAGACCATGGGGGGCGTTTATCACTGGTCTTCATCCAACTGCGTATGGGTGCAATGTCCACATCAGCATCCTTGGCCTGGCTCAGCTCTCCCATGGCCCAACCATGAAACAAAGAAGCTGTGTCAAGAGTCTTAGCCATGTATATTTTTTCAGTCAATTTCACAGTTCATCCATCAGTATGAACATTCTGATGCAGTTTGTATGTATCAGTGGAAGTGTTTTGGTCTAAAGTCTCTATATCTGATGTGAGGGTGTTTTGACTTACCCCCACTTGACAAACTACTGTGGTGGGTGGTCGGTCCTCTACCCCCACTGAACTCAGCAACAGGTGTCAGAGTTCAAATCACACTGGACAGCCTGATGGTTGAAGGTTTTGGGTGATGTGGAAAAGTTCGGCACTTTACATGGGCAGGACTGGTGGCAGGGTCTCCTGGAGAGGCTGTCAGCATTGGTGTGCTGTCGACCCAGGCGGTGGATAATCTCAAACTCATATTCAGCCAGCTTCTCAAGCCATCGAGCTAACTGTCCTTCTGGCTCTCTCATTTTGGTCAGCCAGCGCAGACTGCTGTAGTCCGTACGCACCTTGAACGGCCGGCCGAGGAGATACTGGCGGAAGTGGGATGTGAAATCCACTATGGCCAGAAGTTCACGTCTTGTTGTGCAGTAGTTTTGTTCAGGCTTTGCCAACTTGCGACTGCCATAAGCCAACACTCGTTCCACACCCTCCTGCACCGGAAGGAGGAAGGAGGAGACTCGAGCTGTTTTCACGGAAGCGAGGGAAGCGATCACGGCAGGACTTTACATGAATAACACGGTAAAAACAATTGTTTGTTTTTAAAATTATAGCAAAGATGGGTCTTCAGCTGAACGTGTCCTTAATAAAATCACGTACTGCTCAAAACTGCAGGAATTTAAAAAGGAGGATTGCCACGAGCAACGCGCGCGGGCGGCTTTATGTCTTTAAAATGTAGCTCAATGTACAGATATAAAAATATATTTCATAGCTGACTTTATAGTACGAGGGCTCCTGAGCTCAACCACGCTTTAATATTGTCACGTAGTGGTCAAAACGGGTTACAGTCAGTACATGAACATGTTGTGATTACAATGAGTTAGTTTGAAAAATATCTGCCATGTGGTTTTTGAGGTATTAGCTCATATGTGATACAAAGTACAAGGGAGAAAAAGATAGGAGCTGCTTGACACATTTATGACTATAAAACATTGAATATTTATTCAAATAACTCAAACAAGTTATAGTTAGTACATGAACATGTTGTGAATAAAATGAGTTAGTTTGAAAAATATCTGGCCTTTTGGTTTTTGAGGTATTAGCTCATATGTGATACAAAGTACAAGGGAGAAAAAGATAGGAGCTGCTTGACACATTTATGTCTATAAAACATTGAATATTTATTCAAATAACTCAAACAGGTTATAGTTAGTACATGAACATGTTGTGAATAAAATGAGCTAGTTTGAAAAATATCTGGCCTTTTGGTTTTTGAGGTATTAGCTCATATGTGTTACAAAGTACAAGGGAGAAAAAGATAGGAGCTGCTTGACACATTTATGTCTATAAAACATTGAATATTTATTCAAATAACTCGAACAGGTTATAGTTAGTACATGAACATGTTGTGAATAAAATGAGTTTGTTTGAAAAATATCTGGCCTTTTGGTTTTTGAGGTATTAGCTCATATGTGATACAAAGTACAAGGGAGAAAAAGATAGGAGCTGCTTGACACATTTATGTCTATAAAACATTGAATATTTATTCAAATAACTCAAAGTGACCGCAGCAAAAGTGAGAGGCAGTCTCAGAAGGATCAACCCTCATAAAGCTACGGGTCCAGACAACATCCCAGGGAAAGTTCTGAAGGAATGTGCGGACCAGCTCTGTGAGGTGCTGGCTGACATCTTCACCACCTCACTTTCACTGGAGTCAGTTCCCACCTGCCTGAAGACTGCGACCATCATCCCAGTCCCAAAAAGCTCCACAGTGACTGGTCTGAATGACTATAGACCGGTGGCTCTCACCCCGATAGTCGCTAAATGTTTTGAGAAACTGGTCATGTCCCACATCAAGACAGCCGTCAACATCAGCGAGGACCCTCATCAATATGCATACCGTGAGAACCGATCAACAGAGGACGCCATCTCCTCTGTGGTCCACACTGCTCTCACCCACCTGGATCAGAAGGACTCATACGTGCGTCTGCTCTTTGTGGACTTCACATCTGCCTTCAACACCATGATCCCCCAAACTCTGATAGACAAACTATCTACACTTGGAATAAGCCCCTTATTACCGTGTTTCCATCAAGGTTTCTAGGTGCGCATTATGAAGCATCGCATCAGAAAAGCTAAATGGAAACGGCATAATTCGAGTTAACTTCCTCTAAGTCGCTCTAAAGTTTATACGCTCGCTTGAGGTAGTTTTTGGGGAGTCGATTCAGAGCTGAGTCGGCTAAACGACAGATGGAAACAGATTAGCCGACTCAGTTCTGCCGCAGCGAACATTCACGTCACGTGACTGATCAGCTGTTTCCGCTCCGGACAACATGTAACATCGCTAAAACTAGTTGGCATGACAGAATAAATACAACTTGCCCGATAGCAACACATACCTGAAATATTCTCTCCATTTTGCCGAGATGTCTGTTTTCAAACGCTACTTCCTGTTTACTGTGGAAGTGCGTAACGCTGACGTCTGACGTATGGCGCTGACGTGTGACGTAATGACGCTGACGTCTGACGTAGAGACGCTTTGCGTGGCATTGCAGATGCGCTTCAAGCCAGTTTAATGGAAACACTTCTGATCCTCATAATTTTAATTTACATTTTAGCGAAATTTTCTAAAATTCGCTCAAAAATCGAATTTAAATTGGATGGAAACATTTGTAACTGGGTCTTAGACTTCTTAACAAACAGACCACAGTCCGTGAAGATCCACAACTTCTCCTCTTCCACCATCACCCTCAGCACTGGCTCTCCTCAAGGATGTGTGCTGAGCCCTCTTCTGTTCACTCTGCTCACATATGATTGTACAGCCACACATCCAGGCTGTCATATTGTTAAGTTTGCAGATGATACAGCTGTGGTGGGATGCATCACAGATAATGATGAATCCAGCTACAGACAGGAGGTGGAACATCTGGAGAGCTGGTGCAAAGAGAACAACCTTCACATGAATGTGAAGAAGACGAAGGAGATGATTGTGGACTTCAGAAGGAACAAACACACCCACACCCCACTGTATATAGGTGGATCTGCGGTGGAGGTGGTCTCCAGTTACAAGTACCTGGGTGTACACTTGAATGATAACCTCAGCTGGAGCAATAACACCACCAGCCTGATCAAGAAAGGTCATCAGAGACTCTACTTCCTCAGACGGCTGAGACGAGCCGGTCTGAGAAGCTCAGTCCTCACCTCGTTCTACAGGTGTGCAGTGGAGAGCGTCCTGTGCTCCAGCATCAACGTGTGGCATGGAGGCTGCACAGTTGCAGAGAGGAAAGCTCTACAAAGAGTGGTGAAGGCTGCACAGAAGTCTGTGGGAGTCAAGGGCGAGATACACTCGAGCGTCCTCACGATACGCCAATACGCAGCGTACGTACGCCCCCGTACGCAGCGTAGCCCCGCGTAGCCCCTCAGGGCAAGTACGCGCAAAAGTATTTTTTTACTACGCATACGCGATTCGCATACGCGATGCGCGGTGTCTGACCTAAACTTCCCCGGCGCCGGACTGTTTTGTATGTTACACAAATGAAATAAATTCCTCTTTTTTATCGCTGATCGGGCCTTTTCTTTTGTTTTTTTGCCTAAAGTCAAGTAACCGCTTCTTCCTCCGTTCACTCGATGAATGAAATGAATGAATTCAGGTCCTACCTGGGTGCGCGATGTTTTATATATTCCCTGGTGGGCTGTGGTGGGCTGTGGGCTGCAGGAAAAGCACTCCGTGCTCAGCTGCTCATATTACAACAAGGAGAACGCGAGCGTTTGGAGCGAAAAACTAGCGGAAGTGACGATCGGAAGTGACGGTACGGAGGAAATGACGTTAGAATTTGGAGCGAAAACACGAGAATCTACGCGAGAACGAAAGCCGAGTGTAGCAGCGGCTCCGTATACGCGCGTATACGCACGTATACGCGCGTATACGGAGTCTGCTTCAGTGTATCTCGGGCTTCAGTCTCCCCACCATCACAGACATCTACACCTCCAGATGCAGAAAAAGAGCCACCTGCATCATGAAAGACCTCACTCACCCAGCACACTCACTCTTTGCCCCACTCCCCTCGGGACGGAGGTTGAGGAGCATCAAATGTAGAACCACTAGACTGAGGAACAGCTTCTACCCTGAGGCTGTTAGACTCATGAATAAATAAATAATAAGAATAAACACTGCAAAATGTCACATCATGTTGATACTGATCTGTTTCTTGTTGCTGCGTTCATCTGTGACCATCTGCTCATGTTCGTGCTGCTGTTTATAATGATGTTTTTCTACTACATTAGGGCTTAGTGTATTACTAGCTGATGTCTCTCTTAGTTAATCCTAGATGTTATTATTGTTTTTCTCTTGCATTTGTTGTTGGATGTAACTGGGACCCTGTGTACATAATCTCGTTTTCAACACATGTACTACATGCGGTGCAAATGACAATAAATTCTCTCTGACTCTGACTCTGACTCTCTGACTCTGACTCTGACTCTCTGACTCTGACTCTGACTCTCTGACTCTGACTCTGACTCTCTGACTCTGACTCTGACTCTGACTCTCTGACTCTCTGACTCTGACTCTGACTCTCTGACTCTGACTCTGACTCTCTGACTCTGACTCAAACAGGTTATAGTTAGTACATGAACATCCTGTGATTACATTCTATTAGTAAAAAAAAAAAAACAGTTTCTGGACTAAATTAACCACATTTTTCTTTTACAGTCACCAGAAGAAAATCACCAGAATTGAACAACCTGTGTCGTCTTCTGGATGAAGCCGTGAGATACCAGATGGAAATTCGTTACTTCTGTTTGTCACTTCAAACTTTTCCTATTAAACGTTATATTTTCTTAAGTGGTGTTCTGGAACATTCAATTTCCTAAACTTATTTTATAATGTGAAGTGTGTATAGTGTTTAAATCCATACTGGAAGTTAAGAGAACTTTCCATTTGCATTTGACCTTTAAAGAATCATAAGATAAAGATTATTAGAATCTGCTCAACTGTTATTACGTTATAAATTATTTGGTTCTAGGATGAAGTCATACAAAAAAAGTCAAAAATTAAAAGTGGCAACCAAAGTGCTGTACAATAACATAAAAGACAAGTTAATTAAAAACTATAAAAAGCATACAAAAATAAATACATACTGTATACCAGTCTTACTGCAGGTGTGTTAACATGCCATAAAATATAAGATCACGTGTTAAAAGCCAAGGAATAAATGTGTGTTTTTAAATAAGATTTAAAAAGTTTTGAGGACTGTCAGCAGCAACTGCTCAGCTGATCTGAGAACGGGGAGGGCAGGAAGGTTTTTGATTTGATTTGATGTTTATTCATTCATTTTAAAAGAACAATACAAGACAGTTTCATCAGATACAAGATTACAAGTAGGATAAAATGAAGGGAGCAGAAAGAAGATGAAATCTTATTATATCTGCCCCTATTTCACAGTTTGTTCAACCAATGATAACTTTCAAGCAACATCACAGAATGAATAGTTCTACCTATTTTCCTAACTGTAATACACAAACTACATCACAAAATGAATAATTCTACTTAATTTTCCTGACTGTAAAACATAAACTAGATCACAAAATGAATAATTCTACTTAATATTTCTAACTGTAATACACAAACTACATCACCCATAATTCTAATTAATTTTCTAATTCTAATTTTTTTATTTTTTTTTATTTTTTTTATTTTTTTATAATTTTATTTAATTTTCCTATTTTTTTTTAATTAATTTTCCTAACTGTAATACACAAACTAGATCATAAAATGAATAATTCTACTTAATTCTACTTAATTTTTCTAATTGAAATACACAAACTAAAAGATGGCACAACATCAAGATGTTCACAAAATGAATAATTCTACTTAATTTTCCTAATTGTAATACACAAATTCATCACAAAAATGAATAATTCTACTTAATTTTTCTAACTGTAATACACAAACTGCTTCATAAAATGAATAACTCTACTTAATTTTTCTAACTGTAATACACAAACGTACCGTACATCATAAGTACAACATAATTGTAATACACAAACACGCAAG
Source organism: Garcialebias charrua (assembly GCA_038048925.1). Classification (NCBI taxonomy): domain Eukaryota; kingdom Metazoa; phylum Chordata; class Actinopteri; order Cyprinodontiformes; family Rivulidae; genus Garcialebias; species Garcialebias charrua. The sequence continues at coordinate 17,026 of JBBPBX010039312.1, forward strand.
ATTACATCATATATAGTTTTTGAGCAAGTCCTTTTTGACCTTTTTCTTAAATGTATACATTGATTTTTCATTTTTAACATCACTCTCCAGAGCATTCCACAATCGAATTCCCTGAATTGAGGTAGACCGTCCTTTTAAGCTGGTTCTGAATTGTGGTTTGATGAATATCTCTGTCCCTTTGAGATTGTAATAACTTTGTCTTTTTATAAAATTTCTTTGGATATTTAAAGGTAATGTGTTATTATGAGCCCTATACATAATTGATAAAATACTATATTCTACCAATTCCTGGAATTTCAATAAGTTTAGTTGAATAAACAAGGAAGGTTGAAGCAGCTCAGACAAATATGGTTTTGCAACTTTATCAAGCACCTTGTGCATAACTAAATAATAAAATATGTTTTTAATACATCTTTATTGTAAAAATACTAAATTGGAAAATACATGGGTTTAAAGAAGGCAACAAGGTAGGATTATGAATTGGGTTTAAAGATTACAGCTCATGAGGTACTCATTATAGCATGACATCTCTTTCACAACATTCTGTCAAAGCCTTTATTGTGTTCTTCTTCTAGTGGTGGCTACTAGTAAATAGCTTGAGGGAACACTACTGCCACCATGTGGTAAGACGAGTAGGATTCTGGACCCCGCCCACAGAAGGGGTACAAAAAAGCTGTGGAAACAGAATATAGATGTGACCCGACCCGAACTGAGCCGATCTGATCCGATCCAACCCGAGCCGAGCCGAGCGGTGGAAAAGAGGCACAAAGGACATTCTTGCACCATATTCATCCACCCAGTCTCTACGATCACAGAACAGTAATCTACTTCACATTCCACGAACCAAATTAAGGACCATGGGAGACCGGGCATTCTGTGTGGCTGCCCCCCGCCTATGGAACTCCCTCCCTGACTACCTGAGAGCTCCACAGTCACTGGTTGACTTTAAACAAGGTTTAAATACTTTTCTTTTTAAGTGAGCCTATTCTGCCTCCACATGATTTTATCTTTGATCTTAGTTGATATTGTCATTGATTTTACTTGATTTAAAAAAAAAAAAATTATCAAGTCTATTCTGCCTCCAAATAATTTTATCTTTGATCTTAGTTTATGTTTATGTTTATGTTTATTAAATTTGTTCATTTTTTTTACAAAAGAAACAATACAAGACAATCCCATAAATGATAATGTACAAAATATAAAAAAATGAAAGGTAGCAGAAAGAAGAATAAATCTTATTATATCTGCCCCTTTTTTCCAACAATCAGATTAAACAATAATAATCTTCAACCAACAGTACAAAATGACTAACTCTTTCTAATTTTCTAACTAATACAATACACATTACGCTATTTCATTTTTTTTTTAACACATTTGTTTTGATCATTTTCTTAAATGTAAACATTGACTTGGCATTTTTAACTACATTCTCCAAGCCATTCCATAATCTAATTCCCTGGATTGAGGTAGAACGTCCCTTCAAACTAGTTCTGAATTGTGGTTTTACAAACATCTCTGTCCCCTTAAGATTATAACAACTTTGTCTTTTAACAAAATGCATTTGGATATTTAAAGGTAATGCATTATTTTGAGCCCTATACATAACTGATAAAATATTATAGTCTACCAAATCATGGAACTTCAATAACTTCAGTTGATAAAATAATGTACTTGATGGATGACGGTAATGTTTTCTAGTGATAATTCTTACAGCTCTTTTCTGTAATACAAAAATAGGCTTTGTGATTGTTTTACACGCTTTCCCCCAAACATCAATACAATAGATTAAGTGTGGAACAATGATTGTGTTATACAACAAATACAGAGCTTTATCATTCAATAGGTCTCTGACTTTGTACAGTACTGCAATCGATTTAGCTATTTTTATTCTTACAGAATTTATGTGTTGTTTCCATGTCAGTTTGTCATCAATGATAACACCCAAAAACTTCACCTCACTCACTCTACAAATCTCAACACCCTCAATTTTGAGTGGAACATCAACAGTTTTCTTTTTATTACTGAATATCATGTAATTAGTTTTTTCTAGATTTAATGATAATTTATTTATTTTAAACCAAGTTTGTATCTTGACAAATTCTGTCTTTATCAATTCCAACATTTGTTCTATATCTTCACCTAAACAGAAAAATGTGGTATCATCAGCAAAAAGTACACATTTAAGGAGTCCTGACACATTTACCAAGTCATTCACATATAAAATAAATAGCTTTGGTCCAAGTACAGAGCCTTGGGGAACTCCACATGTGATATTACAGAGGTCAGATCTTACATCATTTATTTGTACAAATTGTTTCCTATCTTTTAAATAGCTAGATACCCACTGTAATGCTGGTCCTCTAATACCATATTTGTTCAGTTTTTCAAGGAGAATGGTGTGATCAATAGTATCGAATGCTTTTTTTAAATCAACAAAAATACTGATACAATATTGTTTTTGATCGACAGCAGTAGTTATTTGTTCCATTAATTCCATGAGAGCCATTGATGTAGAGTTTTTTGCTCTAAACCCATACTGACTGTTGCTTAGAATATTTTGTTTATCTATAAATTGATCTAGTCTGTTCACAAATAGTTTTTCAAGAATTTTTGAAAACTGTGGTAACAAGGATATAGGTCTATAATTGTTGAACACACATTTATCACCATTTTTAAAAAGAGGAACTACCTTAGCTACTTTCATATTATCTGGAAATATTCCTGTTGAAAATGATAAATTACATATGTATGTAAACGGCTCAATAACATGGCTCATTATTTCCTTTACAAACATCATATCCATGTCCACCCAGTCTTTTGATCTCTTGTCTGTAATATTTTTTACTATTCATTATTTCCTCTTTGTTAGTTCCATTTAGAAAAATACTATTTGCACAACCTTTAATTGAATGGATCACATTATCAAAGTCAAAGTCAACTTTATTGTGAGATCTGCAATATGTACTGTACAGGACATACACAGGACCGAAATTGCGTTTCTCTCAGTCCCTCGGTGCAACAGTAAACATCTAAACATTGAAACACTGAAACATATAATAATAGACATAAGCATAAAATAGTAAAACTAACACTGTCCTGAGTTTTTTGCATAGTGGTATAAGAGTATGAAAATTTACACCAACTCTAAAACTAAAACTAAAACATTAAACATTTAATGAACATAATACTGTCCTGAGTTTTTGCATACTAGTATAAAAAAGAGTATAAAAAGTATAACTAAAATAAACTAAAGGTTTCTAGCATTGACATTTGCAAAGTGGCAAAGCAGCGTATGAGTTAATGTACACAGTATATGTATGAGGTAGTAGTTGATGTTGTTATAGAGGCAAAAAGTGGCATATGCAGTAAGGCACATTGGGCATCCCTAAATAAGACCGTTCAGAGCACACTGTATATGTATCAGCAGTGGTGTAGATATTAGAGTAGTGTAAATGTAAACAGTAGTAATTACATGTAAGCAGTAGTAATAAAAGTAAACAGTATTAATAAATGTAAACAGAGAATGTAAACAGTATTATGATTATAGGCAGTGATGTAATACAAACATTAGTGCAAGTATGAGAAGTAGTGCAAACTGTATGAGCACCTGACCGAGAGTTTAGTGAATTATTATCTGCTTTTGGTATTTTAGCTGCAAGGCTTGATCCAACATTCACAAAATATTGATTAAATCCATTTACAATTTCATTTTCATCATGAATTTCATCGTTGTCTTTTACAAAGTATTTTGAAATACCAGTTTTTGTTTTATGATTCTTCAGGACACTATTCATTACTCGCCATGCTGCTTTCATATCACCATTATGATGGTTGTTTGGTGTGAGTGAGACAGGTCCCTCTTGTAAATGAGTCCCCGTGACTCAACGAGGCTAGCCTGTATAAATAAAGGTTGAATGAATGAATGAATTACTTTTATCTAATAATTTACTATAATATTCTTTCTTATGTTTCCTTATAATCCCTACTAATTTATTTTTATACTTTTTATATTTTTCTTCAGCGCTTTGACTTCGCAATTTCAAGAAACATGAATACAAATAATTATTGTTTTTTTCAAGCATTTCTCAACCCTTTTGTCATCCATGGTTGATCAATCGTATTTCTCTTTGTATGATTTTTTTGCACACAATTCTTTTCATACAGAGCTTCCAAGATATTCATAAACTCATCATATGCTCTGTTCGCATCATCAACATACACATCACTCCAGTCTTGTTTATCCAGATCCTCTTTCAATTTTTCCAAAACTCTTTTTGACGTGTTTATGATCTTTTTCTTCGTTGTAACTGCTTTTGTGATGCTTTGATCATTTTTATAGATTGTGAAAACTGGTAAATGATCACTTAAGTCGGTCGTTAAGATACCACCTATCACCTCCCCATTTGTTATATTTGTGAAAATATTATCAATTATTGTGGCACTATGAGTTGTAATTCTTGTTGGCTTTGATATCAATGGATACATATTTAAACTGTACATTGAGTTTATAAATGTGCTTATGTTATTTGAATCTGTTTTATTTCCCATATCAATGTTAAAGTCTCCACACAAAAAAACATTTTTATTAAAACTCTTCTCCATTAGCTCCAAGATTTTATCCGTGAATATTTCTATATTTGCTCCTGGTGATCTATATACACAACTTATTATTATGTTTTTATCGTTTTTGTTTATTATTTCTATTGTTATCATTTCCATAATATTATCAACTATTATTGACATTTCACTATTTAATTTACATTTTATTTCATTATTGACAAATAGAGCGACTCCACCACCTCTTTTATTATTTCTGTTCATATGATATAATTCATACCCCTCAATGTGAATATTACTTGTGTTATCATCATTGAGCCATGTCTCTGACAGTGCTATTATTGTAAAAGTTTTATTTAACTGTTTTAAGTAATCTGTTATTTTGGATATGTTTGCATTTATACTTCTGCTATTAAAGTGAATAATAGAGAGAACTCCATTTGATATATTGATGTCATTAAACTGCTCTTCATTATAATATTCGCTATCTTTTATTACAGGAAAAAAAATTGCGTCAATCACATTTTCAACATTATATATTTTAGGTTCTGGGTCTTCGTATGATGTCATGTTCTAATGTATTTGTTCATTTCATTGTACTGTATATTTTATCCATTTTGAGTGTGAGTTGTTTCATTGATTTGTAATTTTTCATTTCCTGAATTCATCCAGATCTTTCAGCTCTTTCATCATTTTAGGCTGAGACTCTTCCTTTTTTCTTTTTTTTTCCATTTATAGATGGCCTCCCTTCTCACCTTATAGCCATCCTCTCACTCCAATATGTATTTTTTTTAAATAGAGAGAAAGAAAGAAAAGAGAAAGTAAGACAACAAAACAACAATTATCCACAAAAAGAGCACAAGGCAAACACACCCAACCTCCGTCCACAATCCTGCAAAGTACATGACAGAACACAGCAACGAAACATACATGCATAAAGACTGATAATATTCATGACCTTGCAGTAGATTTCTATAAATACACATACCCATACCTACAAATATATATACAGTATACATACATATACATTTATATTCATTCATATACCCATCTACATATCTGCATATATCTACATATACATCCCTGCATCCATTTGTGTGTGGTTGTGAGCATGCATAAGTGAATAAGGTTCCTCCAATAGAACATTTAGTAGCGACTGTGAAGCATCAGAGATCCGTCCCCCCAAAGTCCGAGACAGACGAAGGGGCGATCAAAGCCCAAGACCCCAGGAAGGACCCCGAGCCCAGAGTCCCCAGGACCACCCGAACAGGACGAGCCACTCGTCCACTCCCCAGACCAAGGGGAAGAACCGGACGAACCCCACCAGCGACCACACACAATGACCCCCCGGGGTCAACCGCGACAAATTCACAGGACCCCGCCGGAGCCCACTGCACCGACATAGCCCCAGGGCTGGTCACCGAGGCCCGGGCACCGGGGACGCCCACTCCTCAGGCCCAGACCCGACCGGACCAGAGGTTTCATTGATTTGTAATTTTTCATTTCCTGAATTCATCCAGATCTTTCAGCTCTTTTATCATTTTAGGCTGAGACTCTTCCTTTGTTTTGATAAAGATGTATCCATTTCTTGTCCATGTTGATGCTATTTTGTTCTGTTTTTTTAACAACCTTGCTTGATGTGGAGAGCGTCCTGTGCTCCAGCATCAACGTGTGGCATGGAGGCTGCACAGCTGCAGAGAGGAAAGCTTTACAGAGAGTGGTGAAGGCTGCACAGAAGTCTGTGGGAGTCAGTCTCCCCACCATCACAGACATCTACACCTCCAGATGCAGAAAAAGAGCCACCTGCATCATGAAAGACCTCACTCACCCAGCACACTCACTCTTTGCACCACTCCCCTCGGGACGGAGGTTGAGGAGCATCAAATGTAGAACCACTAGACTGAGGAACAGCTTCTACCCTGAGGCTGTCAGACTCATGAATAAATAAATAATAAGAATAAACACTGCAAAATGTCACATCATGTTGATACTGATCTGTTTCTTGTTGCTGCGTTCATCTGTGACTATCTGCGTTCATCTGTGACCATCTGCTCATGTTCGTGCTGCTGTTTATAATGATGTTTTTCTACTACATTAGGGCTTAGTGTATTACTAGCTGATGTCTCTCTTAGTTAATCCTAGATGTTATTATTGTTTTTCTCTTGCATTTGTTGTTGGATGTAACTGGGACCCTGTGTACATAATCTCGTTTTCAACACATGTACTACATGCGGTGCAAATGACAATAAATTCTCTCTGACTCTGACTCTGATGTGCAATGTTTCCATTTTTTTTGTTAGATGTTCATTTATGTAAACGTATGTTCCCCGCAGATTTTTTTTGCTTGCATAACATAGTTTTCTGTATTCTGCTAATGAACTTGACGACTACTGATGGCCCGAATTTTTGTGATTTACTGGGTAGGGTGTGACAGAACAAAATGTCCCCATAGCCTATGTCAATGTCCATGTTCTGAAAAAAAAACAACTACACAATCTTCCAGAGTCTCTTGTTCTTCCTGAGTTTCATTCTCAGTTTGGTCATTGTTAGTAAGAGCTCTTTTATATGTCCGACACTTACTAACATCAAGTCCTGAGATCACCAAGTTGTCTTGCTTTGTGTATTGTTCTAAATCATCTATTATTTGTTCCGGTTCAGCAATTTTATTGTTTTTGCTAACTATCAGATCTTTCAGTTGTCTTATTTCATTAACCAGACCGGCCTGGGAATCCATTTTTGCTGATAATTTTTCTATTTGTTCACCCATAAAGTTGAGTGAATATTTAAAGTCTTGCATTTCTGTTTTAAAGTCTTGCATTTCTGTTGAGTGGTTTCCAACGGTGGCCCTAAGGTGCAAAACACATTAACAAAAAAGGCGAAACACTTTAACAAATTCTGAAACACTTTAACAAATTCTGAAACACTTTAACAAAGTTCTGAAACAAATTAACAAATTCTGAAACACATTAACAAATTCTGAAACACTTTAACAAATTCTGAAACACTTTAACAAAGTTCTGAAACAAATTAACAAATTCTGAAACAAATTAACAAATTCTGAAACAAATTAAATTCTGAAACAAATTAACAAATTCTGAAACACATTAACAAATTCTGAAACACTTTAACAAATTCTGAAACACTTTAACAAAGTTCTGAAACAAATTAACAAATTCTGAAACAAATTAACAAAGTCTGAAACAAATTAACAAATTCTGAAACAAATTAACAAAGTCTGAAACAAATTAACAAAGTCTGAAACAAATTAACAAATTCTGAAACAAATTAAATTCTGAAACAAATTAACCAATTCTGAAACAAATTAACAAAGTCTGAAACAAATTAACAAAGTCTGAAACAAATTAACAAAGTCTGAAACACATTAAATTCTGAAACAAATTAACAAAGTCTGAAACAAATGAACAAAGTCTGAAACAAATTAACAAAGTCTGAAACAAATTAACAAAGTCTGAAACACATTAAATTCTGAAACAAATTAACAAAGTCTGAAACAAATTAACAAAGTCTGAAACACATTAACAAAGTCTGAAACACATTAACAAATTCTGAAACACTTTAACAAACGAATCACACGGAAAGGGAATGTCCTAACTCCGAGGCTGACCCGGAAGTGATGACGGAAGCTGTCATTTCAACCCAAGATGGACAACAGTCGAGTCGCGTTTTGCCTGTTCTGTGGGACACCTATTAACGCGGTTTATTTTTCGTGCGGTCGATCCTTGGAGTTTTTAGAGAAACAGCGCTGAGTTTTTAAATGGCACAGAGCAGACAGATGCACCAGAAACGCTGCAGCAGCGTGTTCTGAGACTGTGCAACCAGCATATATCGGCAGACCGCCATACGCGTAGCACAAACCGACTGCTGCATCTATCCGCTGTGAAATCAACATATTCTTCTGTAGCAGTTTAACATTTATATGACACTCTGACTAGCAGGTTAACAGTTGTATGACACCCTTACTACATGTCTAATGCATAGCAAGTATTAAATTGTACTGCAGTTAATTTAAACGTGAACCTCTTCATGCAAAATTTTAATAGACGTGTGGAGGCACCAGAATCATAACACTAATGCTTGTACAGTACATGAAGCTACATTTATGATGAAAGTTGTATCTTCTTCCAGGATGTTTATAAAGCATTCGACACCACACACCATAATTTAGTACTTCAGTCAATAGAGCAATTTTGGAATTGGTCATTTTTTATGTCAAGCTGTTAAAACTATATACACCAATGGTAACAGTTCCTGTTCCATTTTTTTTTTCCAAGATGGCAGCGCTGGAGGCAGTAGTAGCTTCACGGGCTCCCAGCTCATTCTTAGTTTTTAGTAATTTTGATAACGACTCTGTACCTGACATTGCACAAATTATGCGTGTGAAATATAGCCGCACCGAACTGATGAGAATTGGAGCGGATTTGCCACGGGATATAGCTGAAATCGGCGGAGAAATAAAATCTACGCTCGGAAGAATGCAGCTGTTAAAGTCATCCACCTGGAAGCAATGGAGGGGGCGTTCCTGCGGGCAGAAAAGAAAGCGCTGCTCTCGGCTTCAGAAGAGAGGCTGCCGGGCGGGGGCTGTGGTGAGGCTGCGTGCAAACGCTAAAACCGGGAAACTCCCACTGCCGTCACTTTTCCTGTCTAACGTCCGCTCGCTGGACAATAAAATGGATTTACTTCGTTTGAGGGCGAGCGAGTCAGAAGAGATGCTTCAGTGCTCTGTGTTCTGCCTGACAGGGACGTGGATTTTAAAGGAAACGCCAGACTCTGTTTATCAGCTTGATGACAGACTTTTCTTCAGAGCGGACCGGAACAATGAGGTGACGGGAAAATCACGAGGAGGAGGGGTGTTTGTCTATGTAAATAAAAACTGGTGCAGAGACTGTAGCCCTGTTTCCATCCATTTTCATTTCGAATTTTGAGCTAATTTTTGAAATCTCGCAAATATGTAAATACAAATTAATGCGAAGCAGAAGTGTTTCCATCTACTCTGCTTGTAGCGGATCTACCAAGCCACGCACAACGTCATTACGTCAGACGTCAGCGTCATTACGTCAGACGTCAGCACTGCGCATGTCTACAGTAAACAGGAAGTAGCGGTTGAAAACAGAACCCGGCCACACATCTCGTCAAAATGGAGAGAATATTTCAGGTACGTGTTGCTATCGGGCGAGTTGTATTTATTCTGTCATGCCAACTAGTTTTAGCGATGTTACATGTTGTCCGGAGCGGAAACAGCTGATCAGTCACGTGACGTGAATGTTCGCTTCGGCAGCACGAGTCGGCAAATCTGTTTCCATCTGTCGTTTTGCGCATCTGCTCGGTTTCGAAGATCCCAAAAACCACCTCAAGCGAGCGTATAACTTTTTGGCGAATTTGAGGAAGTAACTTCGCATTTTGCCGTTTCCATTAAGCTTTTCTGCTGCGATACTTCAAAATGCGCACCTAGAAACCTTGATGGAAACACGGCTTATGTGGTTGTAAGGAGCTCTTGCACCGTTGATGTTGAGCAAATAACAGTGAAATGCAGACCATTCTATCTCACACATGACTTTACTGTGATTTTTATCACAGTTATTTACATCCCACCTGGAGCTGATGGAAATGTCGCACAGCAGGAGGTTCATGATCTTATCAGCTCACTGCAGAATGAAAACCCTGAAGCGTTATGCATAGCAGCCGGTGACTTCAACCATGTGAGCTTAAAAGACTGTCTCCCAAACCTCTATCAACATGTAACCATAGCAACACGGGAAGGAAAAACACTAGATCAGGTTTACACAAACGTCAGGGGGGGTTACAAGGCCATACCCAGGCCCAACCTAGGAGCTTCTGACCACACCTCTGTTTTCATGGTTCCAACTCTCTCCCTCCCACTGAGACGCTCCAGACCAGTACAAAGGGGAAGTTAAGTGCTGGCTCCAGGATAGTGGCCCCATGCTGAGAGATTGTTTTGAAAGAACAGACTGGAGTGTCTTCAGAGGAGATGCTGAAAACAGAGGATCAGTTGGCCTTGAGCAATATTCTTCATCAGTACTAGGGTACATCAGCACATGCTCAGAAAGTGTCTCCATCAAAAAATATGTTAAATGTTATCCAAACAGAAAAACCATGGTTAAATGCGGAAGTTCGCACCCTGCTGGCAGCCAGGAATACTGCCTTCAAGTCTGGAAACTCAGAGGAGCTGAGAAGGACTAGGAGCGAGCTGGTTGCTGGAATCAAGAGGGCCAAAGCCAAGTATGCACAGAGAATTGAGGGTCAGTTCACATCACAAGACCCACGGAGCATGTGGAGGGGATTAAAGTGCATAACAGACTATAAAGGAAGGAGTGAACAATGCCCCAGAGATCCATCTCTGCCAGATGCCCTCAACAGGTTTTATGCACGCTTTGAGGACCCAAACAGACCACCCAGCACCAGACTCACCTCACCACCGGATGAAGAGCGTCTCAGCGTTACCGCAGCAGAAGTGAGGAGTAGTCTCAAGAGAATCAACCCTCACAAAGCAACCGGTCCGGACAACATTCCCGGGAAAGTGTTAAAAGAATGTGCAGATCAGCTCTGCGATGTGCTGGCAGACATCTTTAACACCTCACTTGCCCTAGAAACAGTTCCCACCTGCCTGAAGACTGCCACCATCATCCCAGTCCCAAAAAGCTCCACAGTGACTGGCCTGAATGACTATCGGCCCGTGGCCCTCACCCCGATAGTCGCAAAATGCTTTGAGAAACTGGTCATGACTCACATCAAAACATCCATCAACATGAACGTGGACCCCCATCAGTATGCATACCGTGAGAACCGATCAACAGAGGACGCCATCTCCTCTGTGGTCCACACTGCTCTCACCCACCTGGATCAGAAGGACTCATACGTCCGTATGCTCTTTGTGGACTTCACGTCTGCCTTCAACACCATGATCCCCCAAACCCTGATGGACAAACTATTTACACTTGGACTAAGCCCCTCCATTTGTAACTGGGTCGCAGACTTCTTAACAAACAGACCACAGTCCGTGAAGATCCACAACTTCTCCTCCTCCACCATAACCCTCAGCACTGGCTCTCCTCAAGGATGTGTGTTAAGCCCTCTTCTGTTCACTCTGCTCACACATGATTGTGCAGCCACCCATCCAGGCTGTCATATTGTAAAGTTTGCAGATGATACAGCTGTGGTGGGCTGCATCACGAACAATGATGAGTCCAGCTACAGGCAGGAGGTGGAACACCTGGAGAGCTGGTGCAAAGACAATAACCTTCACATAAATGTGAAGAAGACAAAGGAGATGATTGTGGACTTCAGAAGGAACAAACACACCCACACCCCACTGAACATAAGTGGATCTGCAGTGGAAGTGGTCTCCAGCTACAAGTACTTGGGTGTACACTTGAATGATAACCTCAGCTGGAGCAACAACACCACCAGCCTGATCAAGAAAGGTCATCAGAGACTCTACTTCCTCAGACGGCTGAGACGAGCTGGTCTGAGCAGCCCAGTCCTCACCTCCTTCTACAGGTGCGCAGTGGAGAGCATCCTGTGCTCCAGCATCAACGTGTGGCATGGAGGTTGCACAGCTGCGGAAAGAAAAGCTATGCAGAGAGTGGTGAAGGCTGCACAGAAGATGTTGGAGTCAGTCTCCCCTCTATCACAGACATTTACACCTCCAGATGCAGGAAAAGAGCCACCTGCATCATGAAAGACCCCACTCACCTTGCACACACACTTTTTGCCCCACTCCCCTCAGGACGGAGGTTGAGGAGCATTAAATGTAGAACCACTAGACTGAGGAACAGCTTCTACCCTGAGGCTGTTAGACTCATGAATAAATAAATAATAAGAATAAACACTGCAAAATATCACATCATGCTGATGCTGATCTGTTTTCTTGTTGCTGTGTTCATCTGTGACCATCTGCTCATACAGACTCATGTTCGTGCTGCTGTTTATAATGATGTTTTTCTACTACATTAGGGCTTAGTGTATTACTAGTTGATGTTTTTCTTAGTTAATTCTAGATGTTATTACTGTTTTTCTCTTACATTTTGTTGTTGGATGTAACTGGGACCCTGTGTACATAATCTCGTTTCATCACATGTACCACATGCGGTGCAAATGACAATAAAGATTCTCTGACTCTGACTCTGATTAGAGTAGCTGTGCTCAACATCAACGTGGTCCTGTGATGCCTGATGTCAGTGGTCAGATCCAGGGATGGAAGAACACAACTATTCAAACTCCATCAAATGTGTAAGTTGTTTCCTGCTTACAACAATTTGCTCCTGTTTCATTGTCTGCCTGTTGTAGATCAAGTTGTAATGACTTTGACAAAACTAAGACAGAGCTTTGTAATG
>JBBPBX010039313.1:0-12743 GCA_038048925.1 Garcialebias charrua
AGCGCTTTGGGGCCCCTCATAGGGGGCTGGAAAGCGCTATATAAATAAGCTCCATTTACCATTTGTCCTTCGTCCAGGAAGGACAAAGATGCCTTCCTGACAAAACCGCCGTTCACATAAAGCGCATGTGTCTCCGCGGAGAAACTTATGAACCGACACGGTCCATAGCAGGGTTTCCAGGCCGAAGGCCTGTAAGTCGATGTCCTCGTAAGTCGGGGACCACCTGTACAATCCCGCCGCCTTCAGATAAAAGTGACCAATGCAATCCCGCCTTGACCATGGAATAGGTGATATTTAGTATTTTTATTCTTACAGAATTTGTGTTCTCTCCATATCAGTTTGTTCATTCATTCATTCAACCTTTATTTATACAGGCTGGACTCGTTGAGCCACGGGGACTCATTTACAAGAGGGACCTGTCTCACTCACACCTAGGGTCAATTTAGAGTTAACAATCAGCCTAACATGCATGTTTTTGGACTGTGGGAGGAAACCGGAGCACCCGGAGAAAACCCACGCATGCACGGAGAGAACATGCAAACTCCACCCAGAAAGGCCCCCGGACCAGGATTTGAACCGGGGACCTGCTCGCTTAGAGGCAGTCAAAGTCAACTTTATTGTCAGAACTGCAATATGTACAGGACATACACAGGACCGAAATTGCGTTTCTCTCAGTCCCTCGGTGCAACAGTAACCATCTAAACACTAAACACTAAAACATTTAATAAACATAAGCATAAAATAGTAAAAAAGTGTAACACTGTCCTGAGTTTTTTCATAATAGTATAAAAGTATGAAAATTTACACCAACACTGAAACACCAAACACCCCTAAAACACCAAACACCCAATGAACATAAGCATAAAATGAAATAATAAAAGTGTAATACTGTCCTGAGTTTTTGCATAGTAGTATAAAAAGTATAAAACGTATATCTATAAAATAAACTGAAGTTTCTAGCGTTGACATTTGCAAAGAGTCATCAACATCTCCAAAAGTTTGGTCTGTGTTGTAAAAAGCTGCACTTTGAACCTGCAGAAGGAATGTTGTTGTTGGAATATGGGGGAGGTGTTTTGTTTTTGCTACTGGGGCATGTTTTGAGCACACAAAAGACTTCAGCCCCAGGGGGTCACACAAACCTAATGGAATGCAAATCCTTCAATCTGTCATTTTACAGTCTCTGGTAAGTGTAGTACTCATCTGAATATTCTGGTATTCCTAGTGTTAAAAGACAAGTTTACTCGGTTTTTACAGCGGGCCATGTTATCTACAGGAATTACCTGCTGGTGCTGGTGAGGCTCTTGAAACGGATATTCTCATTCAAGGTTTCAAGTACCATTGTGATGTGAACATTTCCATATGTTTACTAGCAGGAAGAAAACGAGGCGAGAAAACAACTGGCAAAGCAAGTGTTAAATAAGATGAGAAGTGACAGTTTACATCTCCAGCCACAATTAACACGTTGATAGCGCTTTTCGCTGGCCCCCTCACAGTGATAATGCCTGTTGTCAAATCTGTTTAGCACGCCAAATCTCCTGGAGCCTTCAGCTAGGCAGCAAGCTTTTGACAGATTGAAGGTTCAGAGATAGGCTATCATGACAGATGGAAGCTGGCATCGATGTTCAGCTCTCGCCAATCACAGGGGACCTGCCCCCCCTTATTCTGTGGGGCACAGCTCCGCAACCTCCTCCTCCACCCCCCCCCTCTGATGGGAGCAGGGGATGGCATTGTTAAGCAGTGCATCTGTGAGACTCGGTCTCCTCTGATGGAAGCATAATGCAAAGAGCTCTCAAGCAAAAGACGGCCACTGCTGCAAGCGCTTTTCAGATATGATGGGAGGCTAGCTCTGGGGAATAGTGGAAGAGAAAAAGTTTGAAACATTTCGAGGAGCTGAGGAGGACCCAGGAGAAAGCAGAGTGACTGCAGCAAGCTTCAGCTATTCAGTAATGCCATCATTAAATTTGATTATTACCCAAATGCTGGCAAATGCTCTGTACAGTCACACCACAGTGGAGTTTGACAGAAAGATGTACTTGATCACTCTTCATATCTGATGAGTAAAAGCACTTTTTTTATATGACCAACAGAATCACACCTGTTAAATACTGAGTACTGAGAAGGAAAATCAATTTAGATAGGCTTGGCTTGTGTATAAAATCCTCCTTAGAACTCATGCTACAGTATGATTACCCTTAATGAGATCCATCTGAAACGGTGGCACAGGAGAAACTCATTAAACTGAGCTTGTTCTAATCAGACAAGCTATATGAATTTTGCAGACATCAGAAATTGTTCTGAAAAAGAAAAGAAATTACATCGAAGCCCCTGAAACAGAAGAAGGGCGCTGATAATTAAGTATCTGCCATGCGTTGATGATATCACGAGTGTTAATGATCACTATAATGACAGTTCAAGCAGCATTCTGTTGATTTACAATGCACCTACTGCGAGGCACCACTGTGACAACCACTGCAGCAATCACACTCAAATGAAAAGTTTACAATTGATTTAAAAGACAATTTAAACCTGCATCAATGCTTCAGGAAAGGAATCAAATGCTTACTTGCACTAAAACACTTTTTTTGCAGTTAGAGATGTTTGAGGTGCGGTGATGTTGATTTACTTGCAGCCAGGCAGCTCTCTAAGTTGTTTGGTCTCTCTCCTCCCTGTTTAGGCGAACACATTGTTGATTCAGACCCATCATGTTGAGGCTTGAGGTCACCCTGTCTCAGGCTTGGCTAGTTAGCAGCAGCCCACCTGATGGCCCAGAGGAAATCACAGCAGCCGCACTCACAGGAGAGGGCCTGACAGCCAGGCCCTGCACCAGAGAGAGGGGTCCAGACTCCATCCATGGGGGTGGAGAGAAGAGGGTCAGTATGGGGGGAGGGAAGAAGAAAGAAAATGAGTGTTCTGGAAAGGAGGGATCCTTCAGAGGAGGAACTAAAGAGGAGTGGAGAATAGTCATGACAGTAGATGTAATAACTGGGAATAAGCTAAAAGATGAACATTAAAGAAAGATAAGAAATCAGAATCAGAATAAGCTTTATTATCATACAACAAGAATATGTTCATACAGTCATCTGAAAGATGGGCAGAGTGCACGTAGCTGCTGTAATAGCGCGGCTTTCTTATCCTTTACAGAATACATTTTTTTAAATAGAAAAAGGGACAAAGCCATCAAAAAATCTCTGCCAGCAACACATTTATGAACACGTTACGTATGCATTTGACAATGCACTAACAGATAGTCCATTGTCCTGATGACGGTCAAGTTCTGATAAGCCTCGGGGGGGGGTTCGATAGACAAAGCTTTTACATGTTTCCCAGGAGAAATTTATAAGTCAGCCTGTTCCGAGGCTAACCAAAATTCAGATAATCCAAAAATGTTGATTTATTCAAGCAGACTAAGTTTGGAGAAATTGCGTTTTTTGACCAGAAAAACAAAAGTTAGTCCAAACAAGTCCAGCTCCAAAGTTTGGTACTGTCTCTTATAGCAACTCAAGTCTCAAACATTTTACTAAAAGCTATTTTATAAACCTTTAGAGTCCCATCAATTTCAAATTACATGTTTATTCCGGTCAAATGTATGATATTTCTGCTAGAAGAGCCCCAGGCTGTGGTGGAACAGCTGTGTCCACTTGCAAATAACCACTGAAATGTACAATGCTGGGCAGCGCTAATCCAAAAATTAGTTCCACTATTTCTAAAGCACTTATTGATTTATTTAGGTCCGCAATTTCAAAAGCACTTATGTATTACCAATGCTAGCGGACGCTAATGCTAACACGCTAACCGCCATTTTGAACAGGGCAAATGGCAAAATACTTTTTTTAATCCAGCAGATTTGACCATTTGAACCGGTTAAGCTCAGAAAAACCTTGTGCTATAAAGTCAGCTAAGAAATATATTTTTTCTCAGCAAAGAAATAATTGTTTTTACCGTGTTTTCATGGAAAGTCCTTATCTTCTGTGGCCGTCGCGGCCGCCATTTTGAAGAGGGCAAATGGCGAAATACTTTTTAAAATCCAGACGCGTCGCGTAGGCCGCTGAGAAACATCCATAAGTTCACCCTCCATGTTAAAAACTCTTCGTCTGACTCTTCGAAAACAAGCAATAAGGCTGCAGAGTAACACACTGGCTGCTAACTGAGAGCGCTCGCTCTAGCAAAGAGACTGAGGGGACGCTTTTTTGTCACGGACCACATCCGGCGCTGACAGGATATGGTCTGTTAGCAGTCGTCCGGGCCCGTAAATAAGTTTTTTCGTTTTTACTGATAGATAATTAGTTATTAACGGTACTGCATTTTAAATAAAAATAGCGCAAATCCGCTTATGAATTATAAAAGTTAGTCAAACCGCTGTAACGCTGAATAATTGTTTAGGTCCGCTGTAAGTGGATTAGCGCATTAGCGCTCCCTAGCGGTCTGGCGACCAGCTTTGGAAATGTATGTAAATAATATTTGTTATAGAAAAAACAACATTCAATAATAGGTCTTCTGAAGTGTCCTCGTTAAGGTGGAAACAAAGTTTTTAATGCTTTTCATATCCGATTTTCCTCTTTATGTAAATTTTATAATATTTACCTAGCCGCCAAGGTCTGCCAGCTGAGTGGACGAGTGCTTGCAGACCAAAATTTCAGTGACCACGGTGATTGTGTGCAGTGAAGTACAAGCTCTTTCCAACTGTAAAATGGTAGCACCAAAGATACAAAAGACTGAAAGTTAAACCACAAAAAGAAAAGAAAACCTACACAAACACATTTTGAAACTTACTGCTTTCAACATTTGGGTATATTATCACTCAGGCACCACAATAATACAAAATCTGCATGTAATACTGGGCAAGGAATCATTCAAACTTTGTTCCTTCTTCTTATCATTTGGACAGATAGTTGACAAATGAGCGCATCATCACCACCTCTGGCTGCAATAAAAACTGTAATGCAGTTGAATTATGAAAAAGAGAAGAAGTGCGCCCATACTGTTGCTGTCATGGAAGCAGAAAGGCATGGACAAGGCCTTAAGAATGTCATGAAAAGCATATCTGTCTGAGGTTAGGGCATGCTGCCTTCAGGTGACATAGCCTTTCAACCAAGACAAGATTACTGCAGTGGCCTTGGCTCTTCTTCTAAGTTTTATTTAAAAGTTATTGTCTTCTAATCTTAGATTATATTTATTCTGCGGCTTATTGGAACTGTCTCAACCCTGGGATTCTTTGATCAACATTTGTTTTGTAATAACTTAATAAAAATCAATGCAGGCTTCTCTGTCTCCCTCAGCTTTTTGGCAACACCACATAATGCAAAAATGACAGCAATAAAAGGTTTATAAAATATAATTTTCATGAACTTAACATGATGTTGGATTGTACGACCCAAATTTAGTAGACTGATGAAGACACAGACTCAAGAATAAAAAGTAAGTGAGTTCATTTGCACAGTGCTTGAAAAAAATCTTGGCTGTAAGGAAAAGGGGAATGAGGTGAGTATGGGCAGTTTTCAAAGTACCTGATGGTGGAAGTTATTTGTTGCTTATGGTTGTTTTGCAGGTCCTGTTGTGGCGGGGGAGACATGAGGTCTTAAATCCAAAAGGCAGCTGAAGGCGTGATCCAGAAGAGGTGAGTAATGTTGGAGGGAGTGACGTGTTGAAGATGCTCAGTGTTTTTGGTCCAGTCTGCTGTTTGGCGTTTGCAGGAACAGGATGATGACAGGGTGAGGTCACAAGGGCTGAGGAGGTTTCAGGAGACACGGAGGAGCAGGACTTGAAGGACACAAGAACATGTCAAATTTCACAAGAACAGGTTTTTGGCTGTTAAGTTACCAAGGTGTCATAATGTTCCAGCGTCAGATAAATGACTGCCAGGAGTTCAAGTAGCAGAGCAGTCATCAGGATCAGATGCAGGTGTGGAAGGGTAGATGATTGAAATGATTATTCAATTCAGTTTATTTGTATAGTGCTAAAATCACAACAAAGCTGTCTCAGGGCACTACAGGAACATTCACATACATAGAAAAGCCAATTAGTAAAGTTCTCTTAGGAAGCCAACAACAACCATGCTCAGTAATCCAGGTATACAATCTAACAATTTTCAGTCAGGTCATCTGGACAGTTTCTTTTTTTTTTGTGCTGAAACGGTTCACCTTCCATCCAGAAGGCTTCAGTCAAGGAAACACAACATAAAACTGATTCTTCCCCCAACAGCTTACTCCAAAGTGAAACAAACCAGTTATGTTGGTGCTAAGATGGTCTCTTTGGCACGCCCCCTCCTACGGTGCCGGCCCTCTCCCTCATTGACAGTCATGTCAAACTGGTTCAAAACCAACAAAGTCCATGCTCAATAATCCAGGTATACAATCCAACAATTTTCAGTCAGGTCATCTGGACAGTTTTTATTTATTTATTTATTTTTGTGCTGAAACTTTCCATCCAGAAGGCTTCATCAATCAAGGAAACACACAACACAACACTTCTCTAAGGAAGCCATATCAGCTGTGAGGGAAGTGATTATGACAAAAACCTGTCGTAAAGACCTGCTGTAAAAATCTAGATCTTTTTTTTTTTTTTTTCAGTAATCCACTTTGATCATTTTTCTGCTAGGATTAGCCATCAACATTTTAATTTAGCCAGAATTTTTGTATTGGAAGTTTTTTGTTATTTAGCCAGAATGAAACTAATGTTTTAAAAAGCTATCTACAACATGTAAGATTCTATCTTCAACAAGTAATTCTTCATAACTTTTCAACAAAACCCCTCTTCAAATGAGCTAACCCATAGCTGTGAACAAAATAAAAGCAGACAAGCCCAGCCCTCTTATGAAGATAGATAGTTCAAATTTTAAGAAAGGTGGTGTCTCTGTTTAGATTTGTAAATGGCTGTATGAAGGGGGCCTGGTCTACTTGTGTTGTTTAGTTTTTCCAACACCTAGCAGCAGTTTCTGCTCAGGCAGAAGCAAAACTGCTCTTTGTAAATGAAGTGAGGCATCAGTGTAAGCCATCCTGGGGCACTGATGCTGCTCTTGCAGAGAAAATGTTGGCTGTAAAATGCTGTGATGAACAGCAGACATTTCCAGTTCACAAGACTCCCAGTCTCTCCTGAGAGTCTGCTTCATCCTTATTATGGCCAATAATAGCCCATTGTAGTCAAATGCTCTTTCTCTTCACTATGACTGAATGAGGACGCATTATTTACAGAGAGGAGACAACGCTAATACACGGCTGCAAAAACTGCTGACAGGAAGAGGGCAAAAACCATAGTTTTTTCCCTCTAAGAGGACGTTACACTTCTATATATTTATAGCTATGTATAATAGGATGCTACAGTCTGCCAATACACCTCCAGCCAACCTCCAAGGTGGCACTCCCTGTAGGTTTAAGTAAACGGTGCAAAATGAGGAGATCAAGGTCTAATTTTTTATTTTCAACAATAAGACTATTGATACTAACGGGTCATTAAGGGTTAAATAAACTCCCTTAAAATCATAAAAACACACTACTTACCATAAAAGTAAATAATTTTAAATCATTCCTTTTAGTTGTGTAGTTTCAACAAACCGTGAGCAAAGCACAATTTAATTTTTATATCAAAATAAATCTTTTGGAGGCATTCTCAGCAGATGCACGCTTTCCTCCTGAGAATTTTAAGATTAAAAAGCAGATCAGAACTGCGTTATATTTGTGTTACGGGACGCAGTTTCTTGAAGTTTCCATTTCGTGCTCATGTCCAAAGGCTTTCTGAGACGAATGCCTACCAGCAAAGTCATACACCATTAATGCAGTCAGCGTGCTGCAGCCTCAGAATCTTATTATCTTAGTTGGTTCGGCCTCATTAGCTGTTCTATGCATATTAATGGGTGGGAAATGGAAAACTATACCCCATTTAAGAACAAAACATGCTCAGAGTACTTGCTGCTTCTTGGATATAGAACATAAGTCACTCTGTAAATTGCTATCATCGGGCATGTGGCAGAACCCTGCTGTTTTCTTTACCCAAAAGCCCCTTGGTTCTCTCAGAGACAGTTTCATTAACCTGCGCTGCATTCAGATGCCATTATGGCTCTAATTATGGCACATGCTCCTTTGAGGAAGTGTCTGGATTCTGAGGGACTTTTATGTCCAGCTGTCCTTTCGCCAAAGGCCGGGGTCACCCCAAGTACTGTGGAAGTTCCCGGCAGAGAAGATGTGCTAATCCCGGATGCATTGAAGTCAGCTTTGTAAACTTATGTGGGCTTTTCTGTCGTGGTCACAACTGCATTAGCTGTAAGACCTTACGTTTGTAGTATGAGCACATGAAAGTCTTCTCGTCTACCTCTATCTGTGTTCAGATTGCATCAGTTAAAAACAATGGGGGAGTTCTCTTGAGGATCAAACATGTCTAGAGCAGAGTTCATCTTTTTTTATTCTGTTTGTTTTGCAGTAAAAAGGTGATGCTGTTGAATAGTTTACCAATTTACCTTCAGTTATTACGGAAGCACAATGATGACAGCTTGCTTGCCATTTTGGACTCAGCCCACCTGCCAACAGAGCGATGGAGACCTTAGCTTGGGAAACAAATAAAACCTCTGTCCAGTGTCTCATTATCCATGAAAGTATCTTCCTCTGTCTAATCAAAGAGAAAGGAAACCCCATGAACAAGCTGAGAAATTTCAGCTGAAACAGTTCCCTGAGTGGTGAGCATGGCTCACTCACAGCAGACAGTGGAGGTATGAAGATCCTTTGGCAGGTGCTGTCAGAGCTAGAGATGAGCTCCACTGCTGGGTAACACCTTGCCAAATGCTCGAAGCTTGTCAGTTAACAGTCTGCCTAGGAGAAGGTGGACAGCTACTAACCTCCCAGAGAAAAGACCAAACAGCAAGTTCCAAGCCATGAGAAGAAAGTTTGGAGTTTTTCCATGTGGAAATTAACGGTTGTCACAATGAAGATCTTCAAAGTGAATTGTTTTCATGTGAAAAATCCCCACAAGATCATTTTAATGCAATGATTTCACTGTCGAGTTTGACATTTGTAAATTGATGCCATTGCCAACAATGAAAATCTTTCAAATAAATGAATTAGAAGCCCCAAAATTATTTTACATTCAACTGAATATTTGTTCAGTCCAGCATAACAAATTCTGGAAATAGACACCAGCGCTCTGTAATCCAAAAGAGGAAAAAAGCAGGTAAAACAATGGATGGATGGATGGATGGATGGATGGATGGATGGATCTTGTTCTAGAACTGCGCTGCTCAAGGTGGCTGCATGTTGGAGTAGCTGTTACTTTCTTTCTAGGATATTGCTTTTGAAAACTATTTCTTATTTTTTCTGGATGTAAATTGCTTTTTTTCAGATGATTACTTCCTCTGGTATTGTATACTCTGCAGCTGGAAGGGTTTTTACTGAAAACATTTTACTTCTGGACATTTGTTATGATGCGTAAACATGGCAACACGTTTTTTTTTATTTTTACAACCTGGAGCAGCTGATTAACATCTCAAAGCTCAAATTATAACTCAAATACAGCCCCAAATCCCAAATGAGTTGTAAAGGAGGCCCCGTGGATGCATCTCTGTCTACCTGGCAGAGGTGTTCAAGTGACTGCTGAAATCATGGAGCTGGCAGGAAATATTGCTCATGATAAGAAGAAGACCAGGATCATCCCCCAACGCCTGCAGCTGGCTGGCTGGCTGTAATGATGAGCTCAACAAGCCGCTGAGAGGAGTGGCCATCACTCAGGGAGAAGTTTTGCCCAACATTCAGGTGGTCCTGCTGCCCAGGAGGACCGAGAGGCCCACTGTGTCTGGGTGAACGGATCGGCATCTGCAGTTTCTTCAGATCCACTATATGGGACGGACTGTTGGACGGCTGCAGGACGGACCGTTACAGATCCTTCCTGCTCACAGCATCAGCATCTATAACAACTCTTTATGAAACCAGGATGGTGTGCTACAACATCATTTAATTTCCCTTTGGGATTAATAAAGTATTTTAATTGAATGGAACTGAATTGAATTGAATTAAGTAGATGGATGGATGGATGACAAACTCAACACAAGGTGATGTTTTGCAACCAGCAGAGACCTACTGCCAGTATCTTTGTGCCAAACACCACAGGACACTATGTTCAGACCTGGATAGGTCAGAGCGGCTTTGGGTGGGTAATCAATTCAGAAATTAAACACCACTGTCTATAAGACAAATGTTTTTTTGACCCTGCCAAAATCAAACCAGGAAGTAGCACAAAAGTAAACATTGCTCGTATTTCGAGTTAAATCTAAAACTTTTGGTTATCTGTTGGCCAAAATAATTTAATTATAGACTGAGTTTTTCACTGCTCACACTTATCACAGAACTGTAATCACAACATTATGTCTTGAGCTGATTTGAATCTGTCAGCTTTGGTTACACATTTTATCCAAGGTTTTTGTTAAGACTAATTTTGAAGCATGTAAGTAACAACTGTGTTCTCATGTTGGTTTGGAAATGAAATTTACCATTTAGTGTGTTTCAAATAAACAAAAGGAGCCATTTTCTACAGATTTTATTCACAATCTGTCCCTTGCTGTGTTTTGTTTTAATTGTTTAACCATAAAAGTAATCTTTTATTAAACATATCTCCTTTTACAGAAGGTTCTGGGGAGGATATGTTGCAGAGAAGCTGAGATTAAATCCCCAACCCTTCAACTGGCAGTAATCTGCTCCTCCATCTGAAACACAGAAAGCTCCATTTGATGCCACTTTTAATTTTTACTATATAAACTAACTAAACTGCATGCTAAATAATCCTAATTATAATTGTCAGGTTTTCGCTGCATATATGACCCCACAAAACTTGTTAAAAAAACTTGTTTGAAAGAAAATCTCTTTAATTCTTTCAAATTAAAACAAATGGAGTATGCGAGATTTACTGTGGGAGAATTCAAGAATGCCTTAACATTATTATAAACAGTTGTTACTTTAGTTTTTAGCAACTTTTACGTTTGTGTATAGCCTAAATGATTAAAACAGTCATCATCCGAAAAATGTCACATACTGGCAAATTTTACTGTGTTCTTTGTGTTTGTTGCACTTTCATGGTGCTTACAAAGTTTATTTCGGATCAGATTTAAAATTTACATGGTGTCTGCGATTCAAATTCCTTGTGCGTGTTAATTAAAATTCAAAGAAACATTTAGGGATATAGAATAGTATATCATATTTGTGCAATAATATGACTTTTGAACTATTTATCCAGACATCTTGGAAGAAGAGTTCACCTACAAGAGTGCACACACTTTAGAGGCATCTGCAAATCATGTAAAACATCTTACTTTTAAACCCAGTTAATACAACAGATTATTAGCAGAACTATGACATAAAATGATGTTTTTCATCATTTGATTTGCCCCCCAAAAAACTCTCCATCAAATCTGAAGCATACCCACTTGCATCGTGCAGCTCTGACTCCAATAAGCTCAATAATTTTGCTTTAATTATAACCACCATAACAATAAACCGGAGTAAGATAAATAAATAAGTTCACTGTCCTCCCTGGAATAGTGCTGATGCGGAGGCCTGCCTAGGCATTATAAACCTAATTAGCAGAAGATTACTATGCAGTGTGCAAGGCTGTGGTCCAGAAAGACATCATTAGGTCTTCTGATGGGGATATGCCTTCAGCACATTGATTGTTTCTCGCTCCAAGAACAATGCAGATTGCAGACTTTATAATTGGGCTTTCAGGTCACTTGTGACTTCACTTCAACTCTGCGTGGCTGCTGATCTCCATTCAAACAAAAGACGCTGATAACAAAAACACATTCCCACTGAGCAGATAGAATAAAAAGGATGCTATAGATTATAAGAAATCTGAAACTATAGATGGCTATGTAAAGGGTCAAGATATGCAGTTTATAGAGTCAGAGTCAGTCAGAGTCAGAGAGTCTTTATTGTCATTTGCACCGCATGTGGTACATGTGATGAAAACGAGATTATGTACACGGGGTCCCAGTTACATCCAACAACAAATGCAAGAGAAAAACAGTAATAACATCTAGAATTAACTAAGAAAAACATCAACTAGTAATACACTAAGCTTAATATAGTGGGAATAAACAGCAGCACGAACATGAGTTTGTATGAGCAGATGGTCACAGATGAACACAGATGAACACAGCAACAAGAAAACAGATCAGCATCAGCACAATGTGATATTTTGCAGTGTTTATTTTTTATTTTATTTTTATTTATTCATGAGTCTAACAGCCTCAGGGTAGAAGCTGTTCCTCAGTCTAGTGGTTCTACATTTGATGCTCCTCAACCTCCGTCCTGAGGGGAGTGGGGCAAAGAGTGAGTGTGCTGGGTGAGTGAGGTCTTTCATGATGCAGGTGGCTCTTTTCCTGCATCTGGAGGTGTAAATGTCTGTGATGGTGGGGAGACTGACTCCAACAGACTTCTGTGCAGCCTTCACCACTCTCTGTAGAGCTTTCCTCTCTTCAACTGTGCAGCCTCCATGCCACACGTTGATGCTGGAGCACAGGACGCTCTCCACTGCACACCTGTAGAACGAGGTGAGAACTGGGCTGCTCAGACCAGCACGTCTCAGCCGTCTGAGGAAGTAGAGTCTCTGATGACCTTTCTTGATCAGGCTGGTGGTGTTGTTGCTCCAGCTGAGGTTATCATTCATGTGTACACCCAAGTATTTGTAGCTGGAGACCACTTCCACTGCAGACCCACCTATTTTCAGTGGGGCGTGGGTGTGTTTGTTCCTTCTGAAGTCCACAATCATCTCCT
>JBBPBX010039314.1:0-12758 GCA_038048925.1 Garcialebias charrua
TCTTCGTCATTTTCATAGTCATCGTCTTCATCGTCGTCATCCTTTGTCCTTTCGGCTTAGCTCCTCGCTCCCCGTCCGCTTCTTGTCACAGCGGAACAGTTTCTCACGCTTTCCACGTAGTTTGCCGTCTTCCATAGTTCATCTCTCGACATCGTATCCCCCCCGTCTGTTCGTTACCTATTCTTGCTCCACCCTCTGAATCCGTATTTCTACCATCCGGACTTGCTTGTCCGACATGGAATTAATTTCCAGCTCACAAGCGTCTCAGTTCCGTTTTACTTCGGTTTCTTATGGGGTTCCTCGTCCTTGCGATCCTTTGGGGGCTTGAATGGTCGAAATCATCCACACTGATAACATTACAGTCGTGGACATGATTAACAAGGGCCGTTCTCACTCTCTAGTTATCCTGCAGTTTATTCGCAAATTAACTCTTAATCTCAGCCCAACATCAGTTCTTGCTCCAAGCCTACTTGGCATACATCCGCAACAACCACAGTGACTTATTCCAAGCTCACACATGTCCTTGTTTTATTAATCCAGCGACTTTTGGGGTTCATCGTCGGGCTCGGGAAGGAAAACAAGTGAACCGTTCCCGAAGGCCAAACCCCACGCAAGAGTCTTCTCATCCCAAGCCCTTCAGCACTCTCCTCGGACAACATCCTTCAGTTCCACTCATCCCTTCATCCCCTCATCCCTACTTCCATATTCCCTTCATATACTCATCCATACTTCCATCCTCTCCTACATTCATTCATCCCTCCATCCCTTCCTATCATCCCTACTTCCACATTCCCTTCATCTACTCATCCCTACTTTCATCCTCTCCTACATTCATTCATCCCTCCATCCCTTCCTATCATCGCTACTTCCATATTCCCTTCATCTACTCATCCCTACATTCATCCTCTCCTACATTCATTCATCCCCTCATCCCTCCATCCCTACATCCCTTCCAATCATCCCTACTTCCATCTTCCCTTCATCTACTCATCCCTACTTCTCTCCTACATTCATTCATCCCTTCATCCCCTCATCCTTCCATCCCTCCATCCCTTCCTATCATCTTTCCTACATCCCCTTTCTTCCCTCAACCCTACAACCCCTCATCCCTTCATCCCTCATCTTTTCATCAATAAAAAACTTAAACTTGTGTTTTGTGGCGTGGTTCCTTGCTAATGAAATGGAGTTAATAAGTTAACTTAGGTTCGGGAGCAGGGCCACGCCCAAATCACGCCTCCAATTATCCCACGCAACCTACTTATACCTCGCTCACCTATTCATCTCATCTCAGTTCGTTACGTTTTGTCGACCCCAATCCCCCCTCTCCCTTCTTCCAAGTTTACTCTTCGTCCATAACCATGCTTTGCTTTCTCTTGCTCAGGTTTCCGTCCGGGGGGGTTCATCGTCGGGCTCGGGAAGGAAAACAAGTGAACCGTTCCCGAAGGCCAAACCCCACGCAAGAGTCTTCTCATCCCAAGCCCTTCAGCACTCTCCTCGGACAACATCCTTCAGTTCCACTCATCCCTTCATCCCCTCATCCCTACTTCCATATTCCCTTCATATACTCATCCATACTTCCATCCTCTCCTACATTCATTCATCCCTCCATCCCTTCCTATCATCCCTACTTCCACATTCCCTTCATCTACTCATCCCTACTTTCATCCTCTCCTACATTCATTCATCCCTCCATCCCTTCCTATCATCGCTACTTCCATATTCCCTTCATCTACTCATCCCTACATTCATCCTCTCCTACATTCATTCATCTCCTCATCCCTCCATCCCTACATCCCTTCCAATCATCCCTACTTCCATCTTCCCTTCATCTACTCATCCCTACTTCTCTCCTACATTCATTCATCCCTTCATCCCCTCATCCCTCCATCCCTCCATCCCTTCCTATCATCTTTCCTACATCCCCTTTCTTCCCTCAACCCTACAACCCCTCATCCCTTCATCCCTCATCTTTTCATCAATAAAAAACTTAAACTTGTGTTTTGTGGCGTGGTTCCTTGCTAATGAAACACACTTTTTTAACAAAATTATGGGAACTTTACTTCCATCATATGCAATGACATTTTGGTGTATTACAGACTACGTAAATCTAGTGCATACCACGCCCCCACATCGGCTTCTCTGATCACATCTCCTTCTTTGTGGCCCTGTCTACCTCCCCCCACTGAGATGTTCCAGATTCACATACAGGAATGTCACCATGTGGGACAACGCCAGCGACTCTGTACTGCAGGACTGTTTTGCACACACAGCCTGACAGATCTTCAGGGAGGTTGCTGTAAATGATGGAGAGCTGGATCTGGAGGAATACACATCTGCTGCACTCAGGTACATCAGCAAGTGTGTTGATGATGTCACTACCATGTACCAGAACTGTGAAGTGCTACCCGAACCAGAAACCCTCACTGAACGCAGAAGCCTGTACCCTGCTGAAAGTCAGGGATGCTTTCTTCAGGTCTGGCTACTCACAGGAACTGAGGAGGACAAGGAAAGAGCTGGCTGCTGGTTTTAAGAGGAACAGAGCCACATATGCACAGAAGATCCAGGGACATTTCTCCTCACAGGACCCACAGAGCATGTGGAGGGGCATTAAGTGCATAACAGATTATAAAAGCAGGGGTGCACACGGGACATCACTGCTTGATGCTCTCAATAGCTTCTATGCATGCTTTGAAGATCTGAACAGACCACCCTGTACCAGACTCATTTCACCACCGGAAGGGGACTTGCTGTGTGACATTACCAAAAGTAACGAGGACCTTCAGGAGGATTGATCCTCACAAAGCAACTGGCCCAGACAACATCCAGGGGAAGGTGCTGAAGACTGTGCCAATCAGCTCTGCAAGGTGCTGGCTGATATCTTTAACTCATCCAGGCAACTGTTCCCACCTGCCTGAAGACCACCACCATCATCCCAGTTCTCAAGAGCTCTGCAGTAACTGGTCTGAATGACTACCCAGTAGCCCTCACCCCGATAGTTGCTAAATGCTTCAAAAGACTGGTCATGACGCACATCAAAGCTACCATTGATATTAGCAAGAACCACCAGTACGCATACTGCAAGAATCAATCAACAGAAGACACCATCTCCTCTGTGGTCCACACCACTCTCACCCACCTGGATCAGAAGAACTCCTACATGCATATGCTCTTTGTGGACTTCACATCTGCCTTCAACACCATGATTCCCCAGACCTTGATGACAAACTACTCACACTACTACTAAGCCCCTCCCTATGCAACTGGGTCCTGGACTTCTTAACAAGCAGACCATAGTCTGTGAGGATCCACAACTTCTCCTCCTCCACCTTAACCCTCAGCACTGACTCCCCTCAGGGCTGACTCCCCTCAGGGCTGTATGATGAGCCCCTTCCTGTTCACTCTGATTACGTATGACTGTGCACCTACCCATCCCGGCTGTCATACTATAAAGTTTGCGGATGATACAGCGGTGGTGGGATGCATCACAAAGAATGATGAGTCCAGCTACAGGCAGGAGGTGGAACATCTGGAGAGCTGGAGCAGGAATAACAACCTTCCCATCAGTGTGAAGAAGACAAAATGGATTTCAGACAGAACAAACACACCTATAATACAATTTTGAATAAAGTAGATGCCATTTCCTGCATTCTGGTGTATTTTATTGGGTTGTTTAACATCTAGTTTTACCTACATAAGTCAACACTTGATTCAATAAGCTCTCGACTTTGACCTCTCTAATGCCCCATTTCCATTATTACCTTGAGTACCAGTGCAGCACAGTTCGACTTGGCTCAGTATGATACACGTTGTGTTTCCATTATGCTTTCAGTATCAGTTCCAATGGTCAGGGTTCAGATTGATGTCAGGTGCCTCAACAGCTGGTGGCGGTAAGACCTTGAAACAGGTTTCAGTACAGGGTGAGAATTTATTTAGAAGTTCCTGGTAAATTTAAAAGAATACAGATAATTAAAATGATCATATTGTGGTGGACCACTAGGGGACTCTACTCACACCCAGTGGACCGGATGTTTTACCGGATGTTTTATTGTGAAAGGGTTCATGTATAAGGTGTGTTTTTGGTACTTACCGCCAGAACTGTTGGAGTTGAGTAAAGTGAAGTTCTGCATCCCGTCTTCTGTATCGTCTTTTCATCTCCTCCTACACTGGTGACCTCGTGAATTGAACATGTCGACATCTGATGGTCCAGCCAGCTCTCCTCAGACGTCTGCTGCTGTGGAACCCCCACAGGTGGCCCCGCTCGCTTTTTCGGTGGCCGTTAAAATCCCGGACTTCTGGCTGCACAACCCTCCGTCATGGTTCGTCCACATCGAAGCACAATTTGCTCTTCGCGGGATTTCTTCAGACGACACCAAATACCACTATATGTTTGCCTCGCTGGATCCGCTGTCCACCCGACGAGCAATGACCCTGCTCCGAGACCCTCCTGCACACAGAAAGTACACCGCTCTCAAGCAGCTGCTCCTGCGGCGTTACTCACTCTCTGACGCAGAGCGCGCCGAGAAACTTTTTCCCCTCTCCGGTTTGGGCGATGGCACAGCTCTTGAGCCGATGGAGAGCATGTTGTCCTTGCTGGGGTCAGACGACGGGGGGTTCCTTTTCCTCCACCTCTTCCTCTGTCAATTCCGGCTCTAGTGCGCGCTGTACTGGCCAACTCCCCACTTCTGCAGCAGAGAGACTACCGCTCGCTGGCGGAAGAAGCAGCCGCATCCTCCTGGCTACGAGGACCTTCACAGTCCAGGCGGCAGTCCCCGGATCTCCAGCAGCACCTGAGTTTCAAGCAACGCCCTCAGCGCCGGACGAGCCATCGGTGGTAGCAGGGGTCGCTCCCCGCAGGCGGACAGGAGCCGCCTTTTGTTTCTACCACCAGCGCTTTGGCACCAAAGCACGACGTGCATCCCGCCGTGCAGCTTCAAGCCGCAGAGAAACGACAACGCCAGTGCCCGCTAGCAGCCACGGCTGTTGGCGACAAGGAAAGGCTGCTGTTCATCGAAGACTCCAGGTCGGGGAGGTGGTTCTTGGTGGACTCTGGTTCGCAGAAGAGCCTCGTTCCCCCGTCTGGCTCCGACAGGTTGGCAGAAGGCTGCGGGCCGCTGCTAACCGCGGCTAATGGCTCTCCCATCAAGACATTTGGTGAAAGGTTGGTGACTGTTTGTTTCCATGACCGGGACTTCCAGTGGAACTTTGTTGTCGCTGCGAGCTCAGTTCCTATTTTAGGGGCTGATTTTCTTTGTGCTCACGGGCTCCTTGTTGACGTTGCTAACAGATGTTTGATTGACGCTTTGTCTTTTTCATCACTGCCTTGTGCTACACGAGGAGCTGGGCCTTTAATGCATGCTAACTTTTTAGCTTCAGGAAACGTGTTTCAGCGTTTATTGTCAGAGTTCCCCTCACTGACTGTTCCTAATTTTTGTCAACACAAACACAAAACATGAGAACAAACATTATATCCCCACAACGGGCCCTCCGGTTTTCGCACGTGCACGCCGCCTCAATGCTACTAAGCTAGCAATCGCGCAGGAAGAGTTTGCTAACATGGAGCGTTTAGGCATCGTGCAACGTTCAAACAGTCCGTGGGCCTCCCCCCTGCACATGGTGCCCAAGGCAGACGGCAAATGGCGACCATGTGGGGATTTCCGCCGCCTTAATAACATCACAGAGAACGATCGTTATCCCATCCCCCACATCCAGGATTTTTCTGTGCACCTGGCTGGGACCTCCATTTTTTCTAAAGTAGATTTAGTACGGGGGTACCACCAGGTTCCTGTGCATGTGGAGGATGTCCCTAAGACCGCTGTTATCACTCCTTTTGGCCTGTTTGAGTTTTTGCGCATGCCTTTTGGTCTTAAAGGTGCAGCCCAGACGTTCCAGCGGTTGATGGATTCAGTCCTAAGGGGATTGTCCTTCGTGTTTGTGTACTTGGACGACATCCTTGTGGCTAGCAGCTTGGCTGAACAGCACATGTCCCACCTCGGTGAGGTTTTTCAGTGCCTAGCAGCACATGGCCTGATTGTAAATACAGCGAAATGCCAGTTTGGGTTGCCAGTCATTGTTTTTTTGGGCCACTGCATTTCTGCCAGTGGTGCTGTCCCGTTACCAAACAAAGTGCAGGTGGTGTCCAATTTTCCACAGCCCCAGTCTGTTAAAGCGCTACAGGAATTTTTGGGAATGGTTAATTTCTACAACCGTTTCCTCCCCAGGGCAGCACAACTGCTGCGACCGCTCTATGGAGCGCTAAAAAAGAAAAAGCCCAACGACAGTGTTGACTGGACACCAGAACGCCTACAGGCATTTGGTGATGCTAAAACTGCATTGGCCACTGCTGCCCTTTTGGCCCATCCATCCCCAGCGGCACAAATAGCTTTGACAACAGACGCATCTGATGTTGCGGTGGGGGCTGTGTTAGAACAGCAGGTTTCCGGGGTTTGGCAGCCGCTTGCATTTTTCAGCCGTACGCTACGGGACAATGAACTTAAATACAGTGTTTTTGACAGGGAGTTGCTGGCACTTTACCTGGCTACACGCCATTTCAGGTTTTTCCTGGAGGGCCGCCAGTTCACTGCATACGTTGACCACAAACCCTTGGTGT
Source organism: Garcialebias charrua (assembly GCA_038048925.1). NCBI lineage: Eukaryota > Metazoa > Chordata > Actinopteri > Cyprinodontiformes > Rivulidae > Garcialebias > Garcialebias charrua. The sequence continues at coordinate 6,608 of JBBPBX010039314.1, forward strand.
TTGCTATGTCAAAGATTTCTGACCCCTGGTCTTCTCGCCAGCAACGCCATCTCGCAGGGGTGTCTGAATTTACTACGGACATTCAGCATGTGGCTGGCAAATCCAACGTGGTGGCCGACTGTCTCTCCCGGGTGCTGATCTCTCCCGTGTACGTTGGCATAGATTTTTGTGCTATGGCTGCGGACCAACGTAGCAACGCAGAAATACTTGAGCTCCAGTCCGGGCCCACAGGCCTCAAGTTGGAGGAACGGCAGGTGAATGACGGAGGTCCTCTCCTGCTCTGTGACGTTTCTACTGGCAGGCCCCGCCCTCTGGTTCCAGTTTCATGGCGACGCCGCGTTTTTGACTCCTTACATTCCCTTTCTCATCCAGGTGTTAGAGCCTCTGTGAAACTGGTCGGTTCGAAGTTTGTTTGGCCCGGTCTGCGTAAAGCAGTTAAGGAGTGGGCAGCAGCGTGTGTCCCATGCCAGCGTGCTAAGGTTAACAGGCACACCAAAGCACCTTTGGAACCTTTCTCCATTCCTGGTCGGCGGTTTGACCATGTGCACGTAGACCTGGTGGGCCCTCTGCCTCCATCACAGGGTTTTACTCATCTGCTGACTATGATAGACCGGACCACCAGGTGGCCTGAGGTGGTTCCTCTGGCATCCACAACGTCTGCAGTGGTGGCCCGGGCATTTTTGTCTACCTGGGTTGCGCGTTTTGGCCCCCCTTCAGACATTACATCGGACAGGGGCCCTCAGTTTGTTTCTGAGCTTTGGTCTACCATGGCCAAGGGTCTGGGGACTAACGTCCACAGGACCACCGCTTACAACCCCCAAGCTAATGGTTTGTGTGAACGGTTTCACAGGTCATTGAAAGCTGCACTTCGTGCTGCATTGACCGGTGACAACTGGATTGACCGTCTTCCCTGGGTTTTGTTGGGTTTACGTACCGCAACCAAAGAGGACCTGAGCTCTTCCCCGGCTGAACTGGTTTTCGGTCAGCCTGTGCGCGTCCCCGGCGAGTTTTTACCTGAGGTTCCCTCACCACAGTTCGCTCCACCGTTGCACCATTTTTCATCTCAGGAGGGCTCTTTTCGTGTCCCTGGCCCGGTACACCATTGTTTACCGCAGTCATTTGTCCCTAAGAGTCTGGAGTCCTTTAAATTTGTTTTTGTCAGACACAATGCACACAGGACACCACTACAGCCTTTGTATGATGGCCCATTTCGGGTTCTCCAACCAGGTCCAAAGCATTTCCTTTTGGATTTAGGGGGTCGTAATGAGACGGTCTGTATCGATAGGCTTAAACCAGCTCATGTTATGTCAGATGATCAGGTTGTTATGGCCCAGGCTCCTCGCAGGGGCAGACCTCCATCCACGTTGCTAACGGACTGCTGTCCTCCTTCCAGAGACTCTCAACGGCCAGCGGAGCCCGACTCTTCTGCAAGCCCTCCTCGTCGCCCTCCGCTTCATCAGACTGTTTCCGCAGGGCCCAGGTTCAGCCGTTCTGGTCGTTTGATCAAACCTAAAATTCTGGACTAGTAATGGACCTTACTGGGTGTTCTGGGGGGGCGTGTGTGGTGGACCACTAGGGGACTCTACTCACACCCAGTGGACCGGATGTTTTTACCGGATGTTTTATTGTGAAAGGGTTCATGTATAAGGTGTGTTTTTGGTACTTACCGCCAGAACTGTTGGAGTTGAGTAAAGTGAAGTTCTGCATCCCGTCTTCTGTGTCATCTTTTCATCTCCTCCTACAATATACACAAGTCTCTCCTGAATAACTGAACTTCTCACCCTGTCCAGCTAATAATAATAATAATAATTAATTCAATTTATAACGCACTTTTCATTACTGAAAATCTCAAAGTGCTACACATATATTGAATGCTACACACATTCATAAACCGGTGGCGGCAGACTACCATGCAAGGTGCTTTCCAGTCCTACCGGGAGCAACTCAGGGTTAAGTGTCTTGCCCAAGGACACAACGACACATGGTGCAGGTCCCGGGAGTCGAACCGCCAACTTTCCGATCGGGAGACGACTGCCATTACCACTACACCACGGCCGCCCACAGCTACCCTGTGGAGGAAACTCATTTCCACTTCCTGTATCCATGATCTCATCCTTTTGGTCACTACCCAGAACTTGGGACCATAGGTGAAAGTAGGAACATAGAGGGTAGGTAAACAGAGAGCTTTGCCTTACAGCTCAGCTCTCTCTTCACCACAACGGACCGTTACAAAGTCCACAATACTGCATACGCTTCACCAATCGATCTGTCGACCTTACGCTCCATTCTTCTGTCACTCATAAACAAAACCCCAAGATACTTGGACTCTTCCACTTGAGGCAGAACCTCACCTTCGACCTGAAGAGAGCAATCCACCTTTTCCGGTTGAGGACCATGGCCTCAGATTTGGAGGTGCTGAACTATCCTAAAGTAAATAATCAATGACATTATACTTAAAAAATACAGCTTGAATGTAAATCAAATTAAAATAAAAAATCTTAACATGCTTAAGGACTTTCCTTGTTCAAACTTCAAGTCATGACAAACTGAATTGATGACTGGTCTGTTTTCTCTGGATTTATACTGTTCAGTGACATACAGCTGCTGGTCATACAATTAGAATATCATGAAAAAAGTTGATTTAGTTCAGTAATTCCATTCAAAAAGTGAAACTTGTTTATTATATTCATTCATTACACACAGACTGATATATTTCCTTTTTTTCCCCTTTTTTTCTTTTTTCCCTTTTATAGATGTCCTCCCTTCTCACCTTATAGCCATCCTCTTCACACCTTTATGAATTTTTTAAAATATATTTTTTAAATAGGACAGAAAGAAAGTAAAGACGGAAAGCAAGACCACAAAACATAACAAACACACACAGAAAGCACAAGGCAAACACACCCGACCGCTATCTGCAAACCTGCAAACACAACAACAACATGACAGAACACAACAACAAAACACATCTGTATAACAGACCTAGAACATTCATGGCTTTGCAGTAGATTTCTATAAATATATACACCTATACCTACATATATCTCTCAGGACATGATTACCTGCAGTGTTCCGTCAGTGAGGACTGAACTTGGAAAAAGGGCCTTCTCCTACTTCGCTCCTGCTTCATGGAATATCTTACCCCGGAATTACACCACATGCGTTACGGCTCCGCCCCGCTCCGGTCCGACCTCCGCAGCAAATACGCACCCATTATAATCAATGACAGAATTTACACTGGCTCCGCACGGCGGCGGCGAGCTGCGGAGAGCGGACGGCAGTCCGTCAAAATTAGAAAATTTTCTATTTCTGCCGGATGACGGAGCTGTGCCGGAGTCAACTTTTGAAGATTACGTCGCACCAACAGGAAAAGGAACGAGCACAACTTCCGTATTTACAAAATAAAATCACCACGGGCGGACTAATCCTAGCTCTATACGGATTTATTTGTACAAAAATGCTGTCAAACTATCAATTATGACTATTCTATGACTAAACTATTATATTTATGACTATGACTACACCTAATAACGCAATACAAAAATAAATAAATAAAAAAGTATTTTATTCTGAAATGTAAACATCACTTCCTGTTGCTCAAACCATGTAGCTCATTTACGAGAGAAGATCAAGGCAGCAGTCTCTCTACAGTTGTTCTCCTTCTTTCCACCGAATGAATTGTTTTGTTCTGACTTACTTATTTATCACTTGATTTATCGCGCGATCTCGCACGTGTCTTGGAGCGGCGCATCCAGGCGGACCTGAGCGGAGCGGAGGCAGTGGGAATTGGACTCGTTCAGCTGCGACCTGCGGACCGGAGCGGGGCGGAGCCGCGTGCAGTGTAATTCCGGGGTTACAAAAAGATCTGAAGCTCTCGACCTTGACTTCTCTAAATGGTTTTCAGAATCTGTTGGAATCCTGGCAAAAACCAATGCAGATTTGTTCCTGTCTTTGATTTTATACGTCTACCTTATAATGTTTTGCTAGTTTTTTGATACTTTGTTAAAAAAAAAAACTTTCTTTTGTTTTTTTCTCTCTTTTGTTTTCTATTGTTTATTGTTTGTTTGTTTATTGTTTATTGTTTAAGGAAATTCTACCACTGCTGTTCATTGTTCTTTAGTTTTAGCAGGTCACTTTCGTAAATGAGCCCATGAGGTTCAAAAGATTTACCTGACTAAATAAAGGTTGAATGAATGAATATATACATACATACATACACATGCATATGCAGTCACATGCAAATCTACATATCTACATACGATACCTGCATGTGCATCCCTGCATCTATTTGTGTGTGGTTATGAGCATGTATAAGTGTATAAGGCTTCTCTACTAGAACATTCAATAGTGACTGCGAAGCATCAGAGACCCAACCCCCAAGACCCGAGGAAGACAAGGGGGGGACCAGAGCCTAAGACCCCAAGAGGGACCCCGAGCACAGAGCCCCCAGGGCCACCCAGACAGGATGAACCACACGCTCACCCCCCAGATCCGACCATAGGGGAGAACCGGAAGAGCCCCACCAGCGACTACACACAATGACCCCCCGGGGCCAACAGCGACATACTCACAGGCCCCCGCCGGAACCCGTTGCACCGATGTAGCCCCAGGACTAGGCACCTAGGGCACCGAGGACGCACACCCCTCAGACCCCGACCCAAAAGACAGATACTGTATATTTCTAATGTTTATTTCTTCTAATGTTGATGATTATAATTGACAACTAATGAAAACCCTAAATTCAGTATCTCAGAAAATTAGAATATTACTTAAGACCAATAAAAATATTTTTTTAAGAAATGGTGGTCAACTGAAAAGTGTGAACATGAAAAGTATGAACATGAATGTGCAACACTCAGTACTTAGTTGTGGCTCCTTTTGCCTGGATTACTGCAGCAATGCGGTGTGGCGTGGCGTGGCACGGTGTGCTGGATTAAAATTTAGGGGTGCTTGAGCCCCCCCAAAAAGAGGCTAAAATTGCCACTGCTCTAAACACTCAGGGTAACACGTGTCTAAATTACATGTCATAATTTCCTATCTGTTTATTTTCATTAATTGACTTTTTATATGTAACAACAAATATGTTCTTAATCACAACGGGACTTTACGTGAAAAAAAGGTTAAATAAAATAATATGATACAAGGATTTTAATAATCAGATAATTTATTAGTGGAGTTTATGAAGGGTACACAAAATAGGAATTCCTGGACATTTCAGCATGAAACTTTTTTTTTCAGCCCCTTTACAATATCCTTTGTAAAAAACTTTAAACATTGTTCCATTAAGTTTTGGCCCAGTTATGTCCCTCACAGTGGAACTAACCTCATTAAGCCAGCTGTGCTGACAGTCTGCAGAGCTTTCACCACAACTGTATCTGTCTTATCCAACAAAGTTAAGTCAGGTCCTCTGGACAGGTTCTACTTCCAGAAACTGTCCAGAGGACCTGCACATTGTTGGATTTTTCTACCTGGATTATTGAGCATGACTGTTTCTATCTTACCTGTTCCTTTATGAACAAACAATTAACTGCACTTTGCTGCATCAGCACCAGTGCTTTTCTCTTTTTCATCCTTCCTCTCTACTCCACCTTTCTCTTTGGCTGTTTCTCTCTCTCCATTCCACAAGCTTTAAGACCCAAACTGGAGAAAAGAGGGATGTACAGAGTAGAGCTGATATTTCAAACCTGAACCCGGGGCCCCAGATTCGGACTGGGCCGGGCCATAATAATGTGCTTAATGTGTTGACTGGGTCGGTGTCGGGCTTTTTATTGCGTCAGGGATGCACGCGGCTGATGATCCAATATATGCAAACATGGCTTGCTGCACGCGGCCATTTGACCGCACGCTGACCAGCTGGTTGAAAGAGGTAAAAGGTTCAATTAAGCTTCAGATGAACTACTGCCAGTGATCCATCAGCCCAAATGGACATTCATTCAGCTGCTGCACTCAGCAGACGCACACAGCCGATGACCCAAACAGGTGAGATCACAAAATATCCAACAGGTCAGAGCAGGGTTCAATGCAGGCAGAAGCAGGGGAAGCATTTAATGCACTTTGAGAGCTCCTCAGCTCTGATCTTCTGCCCCCTCAGCCGTGCGCGTCCTCCAACCGTTAATAGTAGTCAGTGGTATGAGCAGTCAAAGCTTAATTA
>JBBPBX010039315.1:0-12468 GCA_038048925.1 Garcialebias charrua
TGCAGTTTCTACACACTGCAGTGTGTATAAACTGTAAAGTCACTGCAGTGTGTAGAAACTGCAATGTGAAATCACTGCAGTGTGTAGAAACTGTAAAGTCACTGCAATGTGTAGAAACTATAAAGTCACTGCAGTGACTTTATAGTTTCTACACATTGCAGTGACTTTACAGTTTCTCCACACTGCAGTGATTTTACAGTGCAGTTTCTACACACTGCAGTGACTTTATAGTTTCTACACACTGCATTGATTTCACAGTGCAGGTTCTACACACTGCAGTGACTTTACAGTTCCCTTTCAGTTTGGTCTCTCGGTGCAACATACTTGCTATGGGAATTGCGCCCCCGCGCGATTACCTGAAGGAATACATTCACGCCTTTTACGGCAGGGGGCGTCACCCCGTGTCAGAGGTACCGCCTTTTAGGTACTTAAGCGACTGACGCCCCTCCAACTTTCTCTTTTTTGCCCTTCACCTCGCAAAACCTGAACTACCTCTCTTCGCGGGACTTCTCTGCTGCTCCATCGCTCAACCTGAGGTGAGCTCGCTCCCTGCACAGAGCGCACAGAGAATTTTTCCCTGCGTACTGCTGGACTAGCGAAAGCTAGTTCAGCAGTACGCAGGGAAAAATTCTCCTACACACTGCAGTGACTTTATAGTTTCTACACACTGCAGTGACTTTATAGTTTCTACACACTGCAGTGACTTTATAGTTTCTACACACTGCAGTGATTTCACAGTACAGTTTCTACACACTGCAGTGACTTTATAGTTTCTACACACTGCAGTGACTTTATAGTTTCTACACACTGCAATGATTTCACAGTGCAGTATCTACACACTGCAGTGACTTTATAGTTTCTACACACTGCAGTGACTTTACAGTTTCTACACACTGCCGTGATTTCACAGTGCAGTTTCTACACACTGCAGTGACTTTACAGTTTCTACACACTGCAGTGATTTTCTAGTTTCTACACACTGCAGTGACTTTGTAGTTTCTACACACTGCAGTGATTTCACAGTGCAGTTTCTACACACTGCAGTCACTTCACAGTTTATACACACTGCAGTGACTTTATAGTTTCTACACACTGCAATGACTTTATAGTTTCTACACAATGCAGTGATTTCACAGTGCAGTTTCTACACACTGCAGTGACTTCACAGTTTCTACATACTGCAGTGACTTTGTAGTTCCTACACACTGCCGTGACTTTATATCGTTTCTACACACTGCAGTGATTTCACAGCACATTTTCTACTCACTGCAGTGACTTTACATTTCTACACACTGCAGTGACTTTGTAGTTTCTACACACTGCAGTGATTTCACAGTGCAGTTTCTACACACTGCAGTGACTTTGTAGTTTCTACACACTGCAGTGATTTCACAGTGCAGTTTCTACACACTGCAGTGACTTTGTAGTTTCTACACACTGCAGTGATTTCACAGTGCAGTTTCTACACACTGCAGTGACTTTACAGTTTCTACACACTGCCGTGACTTTACATTTTCTACACACTGCAGTGACTTTACATTTCTACACACTGCAATGACTTTATAGTTTCTACACACTGCAGTGATTTCACAGTGCAGTTTCTACACACTGCAGTGACTTTGTAGTTTCTACACACTGCAGTGATTTCACAGTGCAGTTTCTACACACTGCAGTGACTTTACATTTCTACACACTGCAGTGACTTTACAGTTTCTACACACTGCAGTGACTTTACAGTTTCTACACACTGCAGTGGAAAACAAAGTGATCAAATGGACACTAAGCAAAGAAGAGTGAAGAAGAAGCTAAATAAAATAAAGCCCCCTCTCTAAAATCTGACCAGTGGTTTACAAGTTATTTTGCTAACAGTTATAGTTGACATAAAGTCCTGCAATACTGTATGTATCTCGTGGAGTATGTTTTATGAATGACTCTCATTTACTACCTCTCCAATTTTAGCCAAATATCTATAAACCTGACTGAATTGGAGCCATTCTTGTGTTTATATTTGACCTTTGTCGAATTCTGTTTGGCGTTCTATTCACTTATCATTACTAAAGTTTTACCATTTACCAGCAAATATATTGATTAATTTTCACTTGAGTAGACATTATTTATGGATAAATCTCCGGATTAGTTTTGGTGTTTCAAGCCTGTCAGAATGAATTTAAACTCCTGATCTGTGATGCAAACTGGAACCCTTCGACTGGTTATTTGGTGTTTCTGTCTGTTAGGCTCAATGTGCAGAGGTTTGGGGTGTTACACTATTCCATGAAATCCAAGACTGAAATTATGAGCAAATGAAAGGATTATCAATAATCTCCTGCATGAAGAGAGAAAGAGTGGATCAATACAAAGGAGCGTGAGCCGGGGGACAAGAACCAGGCTACTGTTCAGTCAGTGATGATGAAGAAGCTTCATCCAGGTTATGTTTTTCCTCTGCAGGAACAAAACCCCAGACTTTACAACAAATTCTCATCATTTATCATTCGTTGACCTTTTGTCTCTGTCAAATTGATTTGATGAACAATATTTCTGCCAGTGAAAACAACAAATGTTCAGCTTGGCTCTCGATTCATGTCAATGTACAGTAATTGTAAAAAGATTGTGACCATCATCAGGTCAGCAGCTGTAAGAGCCTAAAGTCAGGAAACAAATGAACCGGTGTTACTCTGTAGTGTTTTCAGTCTGATCAGGGTACCATTCTCCTCATGGGGGCTGTTCCAATGAACTCAAATCCATTTTAAAGTCATCTGTAAATTTCACCAAACTCTTTCTAGCAGTGGTGTAGTCTACATTTTTGTAGTGGGCATACTGTGCTTAGAAACCAAAGTACACTGGTTAGTAAAATGTAATCGTCAATTTATTTGGCTTTTTAAGCATATTGAACAGTTCCAAATTTCTCTGATGCTTATATTTGAATAAATGAACAACAAACTTTGTACAACATCTGGCTTTGTATTAAAAACATGTTGTAGAATTTATAAAACCATATCAAAGAAAAGCACTGCACACCGATAGATTGTTATGGAAGCGTTTAACTACAGTTTAACGTATCAATGACATGTACCTAATTTTATGTCATGTACCATTGGGCACTTTTAAGTGGGTACTGTATACTGCAATTCTTAAACTTTTCTAGTGGGTATACTCCATATACCCGAGTATCACGTAGACTACACCACTGCTTTCTGGACATTCAGTATTTTCTGTTTTCCTGATGGATGAATTTTTGTTCTTCGGAGCTCCAGAAAGTTTTTAAAAAAATTTTTTTAAGTCAGCTGCATCATAGTGCTGAATGTTGATGGTACACACATTTATTACTCTGATTACTCCATACTGTTTAATGTTCCTGTACTGCATACAAAGACCAGATTACATGTATTACAGTAAGTGTTTTTACTCTGATAACTTCATACTAGTACTGCTCACTCCGTGGTGTCCACAAACATCCTGGGGTCACTCATAAACACCAAATATCTGTTCAAAGCCAGGAAAACAAACTGAATTCCACCATAGTTATCCTACTTGTAGAAATCTGAACTGTTTTATCCAACAATGTTCAGTCAGGTCATCAGATGGTTTTTTTTTTTTTTTGCTGAGACGTTCTGTCCTTCATCCAAAGGACTTCTTCAATCCGAGGAGCCACAAACAAACTGGCGTCCCACAAGCACCACATTCCCATAGTGGAAAAAAACCAGTCTTATCACCAGCAAACTGTTTTTTTCTTTCTTCCCACAATGGAAGTGTGGAGCTTGTGGGACTCCAGTTTGTTTGTGGCTCATTGGACTGAAGAAGTCCTTTGGATGAAGGACAGAACGTCTCGGCAAAAAAAGAAACCATCCAGATGAGCGGACTGAACATTGTTGGATTTGTACCTGGATTACTGATGAACTTTGCTTCTGAACTGTTATATTTTTTCCTTTGGATTCTGTGTTTCTGCCGACGGACTGCAGGTTTAGAGGTGATGTGGTCATCCCGGCTGCATTAAAAGCACAGTATTGTAAAGGTGGAGGCGTTATCTCTGATCATGACAACAAGAACATTTAATCCAACCCCTGTTGTTCTGAGCAGAGACAGCTGGAGCCGTTCTACCTTCACCTTCAGTTTTTTACACTTTCAGTCCTCTGTGTTCAGCAGTTTTAGGACTGGATTTACTTTCTGCCTCTGTGGAAGACTGAAAAGTTTAAAAAAAATTTTTTTATAAAATAAAAAATAAAAGGTGTGAAATTCACTCCTAATAAGCTGCAGGAGAGATGAATGGTTTCAGCTTCTTTTGTTCCTCTTCTGTTGAACACACACCGTCTCACTCAGACGCAGCTCTGTTTGTGCATCGTGTCACACAAATCCACACAGCTGAGAAGGAACATTCACACACACTTCTTCTTATCTCTGCCTCTGGGCCACAAATACCTGAATTTGCAGAAAATCTCACCACCCATCTTTTTATGGAGGTGAAGGCAACAGAGATGGAGCTGACAGACATTTATTCATCCGTGCTGAACTTAGCTTTGGCTTTTAGTTTTTCTGTTGTTACCAAAGCTCTTCTCACTTGAAGCACACAACAGACTACAAAATGTGACCTTCTCTCAGTTTCATGCCTTCTTTTAAATGAAAGAAAAGTTGATTGTATGGAGCTGACTGTCATATATTATAGCAAAGCAGCCAAGGACAGAATAATACAAAGTGCAGCGATGGATTCCTTCCACCCAATTAATGACATAAACAGAAACGTTTGTTAAATTATAGTTCAGCGCCTATATTAGTGCTGCGAGAGTTTGGTTTGCATTGCTGTTAGTAAGTCGGACCCCTTCAGGGTGGGAGTTGGACTCCGCCACGGCTGTCCGTCATCACCGATTCTGTTCATTATGAACAGAATTGGTGATGACGGGCAGCCAGGGGGTGGAGTTAGTCCGGTTCTGTGACCTCAGGATTCCATCTCTGCTATTTGCAGATGATGTGGCCTTGTTGGGATCATCTTCAGCTGTCACTGGAGCGGTTCACAGCTGAGTGTGAGGCGACTGGGATGAGAATCAGCACCTCCAAATCTGAGGCCATGGTCCTCAACCGTAAAAGGGTGGGTTGCTCTCTTCAGGTTGAGGGTAAGGTTTTGACTCAAGTGGATGAGTTCAAGTATCTCAAGGTTTTATTTGTGAGTGAGGGAAGAATGGAGCGTGAGATTGACAGTCAGATCGGTGCAGCCTCTGCAGTATTGCAGACTCTGTACCGGTCCGTTTTGGTGAAGAGAGAGGTGAGCTGTAAGGCAAAGCTCTCTGTTTACCGGTCAGTCTACGTTCCTACCCTCACCTATGGTCACAAACTCTGGGCAGGGACTCTCTGGGCAGTTGAAGTGAGTTTCCTCCGCAGGGTAACTGGTCTCTCCCTTAGAGATAAGGTGAGAAGTTCAGTCATCCGGGAGAGACTCAGAGTAGAACCACTGCTCCTTTACATTTAGAGGAGCCAGTTGAGGTGGTTCAGACATGTGGTAAGGATGCTCCCTGGGTGCCTCCCTAGGGAGGTGCTTCGGGCATGTCTGGATGGGAGGAGACCCTGGGGAAGACCCTGAACATGCTAGAGAGACTATGTCTTTAGGCTGGCCTGTGAACACCTTGGGGTCCCCCAGAAGAACTGGAAGAGGTGGCTGTGAAAAGAGAGGTCTGGGCCTCCCTGCTCAAGCTGCTGCCCCCGCGACACGTTTTCCGAACAAGCAAAAGAAAATGTATAGAGGGATGGATAGTTCTGAGTTTGTCCCAAAGGGACATCTGTTACGAGTTACTGTATTTTTGTGCTTTCACTAAAACCCACGAGTGTCCATCTTCAAATTCAACATTTATAGTAGAAAATACTGCAGTGGTCAAACTAACAGTTTCCTCTTAAATATGTATTTCTCTTGTACTCATTGGATTTCTAAGAAACATTTCACTAACTCGAAAAAAGTTGATAAAATCTATGTCCACGTTGATAACCAGGAACTGTTTTTTTTCTGTTTAACTGTAAACACGTTGGTCAGCAGATACTCGTGTACCGTATCTACAGGAGGAGGGCGATGGAAACTTGGCTTCTTTTGTATTTATTTGAGATTAGCAGGTCTCCACAGCCCACTAAGTAGGCAGCTGAGTGTTTAGAGTAGTTGTCCTCCAATGCAAGAGTTGTGGGTTTGAATCCACCAGCAGTCCAGCAGTCACATGCCAAGTGTCCCTGGACACTGAACCCCTCATTGCCTCTGATGTGTGTTCCATCAGTGTATGAATGTGATCTAAAGCACTGATTAGTCTCTTTAGAATGATTTGTTCTATTATCTTTGTATAGATCTAGTAGAGTGCGGTAATTGAGGCACAGATTGTAGTGTAAAGTGCTTTGAGTATGTTTATAAGATAGAAAGGCTTATATAGCGCCTTTCTACATGTACAGTACATTTACCATTTCCATTTAAGTGTTTTCACCACTTTCTCCTGTTGAAATTGAAGTTGCTCCAGACAGCAACTCTTGTGGAAATAAACCAGGAATACAATCAGTGCTCAGATGACCAGAGGAGGTCTGGGTGCAGCACACAGCCTCGTCAGCAGTCTCTGCTGTAATAAAAGGCTGAATGAGGCGCAGCATCACAGCATCCTTCTTTAATCATTTTCAGTGAGGCACTGACTCAACTCCATGTTTCAAGTGACAGCTAAAATCATACAAACAGGCCAGAATGATGCACTCCACTGCCAAACATATCTGTGGCTGCATCCAGCCTCATTCATCTGTAGTCATCTGTACACATGTGAGATCACAAAGACTAATTATCAGCCAATATTTTATGTAGGCAGCACGGTGGCGCAACTAGTAGAGCTGCTGCCTCTCAGCGAGCCAGTCCCTGGTTCAAATCCTGGTCTGGGGGCCTTTCTGGGTGGAGTTTGCATGTTCTCTCCATGCATGCATGGGTTTCCTCCGGGTACTCTGGTTTCCTCCACAGACCAAAAACATGCATGTTAGGCTTATTGGTGACTCTAAATTGTCCCTAGGTGTGAGTGAGGGAATGAATGGTTGTTTGTCTCGTTTATCTCTTATGTGGCCCTGTGATGGACTTGCGACCCGTCCAGGGTGTATCCCGTCCCTCACACAGTGATTGCTGGACATGGGCACTGGCAACCCCCGTGACCCAAAAATGGAAGAAGCGGGTAAAAGATAATGGATGGATGGATGGATAGTTTATGTAGCAATAAGAAGGGATGTGAGATGGAGGAAGAAGGGTGATACTTTCTCCATCCCCTTCACTACATTTATTTTAGTTATTTAGCTCTCGTTAAAGTGGGGCACCAGCTGGTCAGTTTACTGACCACTTAATTAATATATTCACCCTTTAATAATCAGAATCAGTCACTGAAGTGGAATCTGTTAATTACAGGGAGTTTTATACCATAACACATGAATATTAATCTCAATGAAGGGACCAATGTTTTCTTTGAAGTTTTAGGACAAAAATAATCAAACTAAAAATCAACAAAAATAATAAACAATAATAGTGAATCAATCAATGCTTAATTCTCTTATTTAAGGCTAAATTGACTCTTTGAGCAGGAATTATTTCAGTTTTATATGCACATGAATTTAGACAAAGTTTGGCTATTTTAACAAATAGTTACTTTAGATTTTGGTTGAGAGAAGTTGTTTAATCTGATCGGATAAAGTCTTTTCACATCACTGCAAGCCAGGAAATGCTTTACCAAGTTGCATCAGCTTACACACCTTGGGGTGTCTATGAGTGCACACCTATTTCCCCAGCTCCCCGGGCATTTTCTATAGCTGCCCACTGCACCACCTGGTGGTGGTTGGGTTAAATGCAGAGACGAATTTCGTCTTGTGTGGGAAACATACACAGATGACAAAAATGTGACATTTATTTATTTATTTTAAAATAGCATAACCAGACCAAGGCAACAACATGTCACTAGGTTCTGCTCCTTACCGGGTCAGCTTGAAGGCACTAGGTCACTCGTCTTTCTGGGGTTCTCTGGTAGATCAAACCAGACACACCATGAGGAGGACTCGCCAGGAACTGCCCAAGGTAGCTGACCATCACTGTGTCAGCTTTAGGGGTCTGAGGGCAACAGCTGATGAGAAGGTGCACCATCCATTGTCACCTTCTGCAAGTTTGGACTTCAAGCCAAGAACGTGAGTCTTGCAGTGAAAAAAGGCTTCATCTTCTGCAGTTATTTACTTCTAACAATTGTAATTTGAGCGACATGTTTATCTGCTCAGGAGTTGAACGAGTAGATTTTGGCACGACCTCTAGAATGTGGTCCACAGATGACCCATCTTCTGGTTCGGGCCGGAGACAAACTGCTCAGTTCGGGGGTCGAAGGCAAACTGCTTTTCACACAAAGCAATTTTGTTCAAAACAACAGCTCTGAGAAGATTATTTTGACTACCCTCAGGAACATTGTGACTCCCCTCTGAAGCAAACGGCTTCCAGCTCAAAGACATTTTCACAGGTGTCTCTGAATGAAAAATCTTTTCTTTTTCCATTTACCCTTTATTTATCCAGGTAGTCTCATTGAGCCACGAGAACTCATTTTCAAGAGAGTCCTGTTAGGGAGCAAATGGTGGGGGTTGAGGGCCTTGCTCAGGGGCCCAGAGTGAGGCAAATGAGGGTGAAGGCAAGTGTGGGTGTTTCACCTTTTTCCGTCCACCTTTTTTGATGTGGTCGGTATCGGGGCTTGAAACAACGATCTTCCAATCACAGGCCCACCGTCTCTAACCACTGCGCCACCACTCCCCCACAATCACAACAAAAACAGAACGGAGAAATATGTTATCCACATTGTAATATTTCACATGATTTCATTGTAATTATTGAAAACAACAATCGAAATTATTCATGTTCACACTTGTTAATGAAATAAAACAAAATTCAGAAATGATTTGTTTTTCTTTCTTAGAAACATTGGAAGAATAAGGTAAACATTTGTCAATCTTTAGCTGACTCTGTGTCCAAGGACGAGAAATGTGTAAAAAAAAAAACATCAGCCATTATTGAAGTCAGAGATAACTTTACAGAACACGATTCAATACAAGTCTGAGAGATGATTATGGGTCAGGGTTAATAATAATAATAATAATAATAATAATAATAATAAATTCAATTTATACCGCACTTTTCATTAATAAAAATCTCAAAGTGCAAAGGGGTCATAGTTAGAGCAGTGCAGCTTCATGCTACATTTAATATTGTAGAAAATAAGTACTGTACTGCAATTTTCAAACTAACTTTTGTGTCCTTCAATTTATAAAAACTCCAGAGAATTGCTGGAAACTGAAGTTTTACTAACTAGTTAGTAAAATAAGTTTTAGCTTCTAGTTATGGGATAGTAAAAAAAACTTCACCTCATCCACTCTACTTAGTTCAACACCATCAATTTTGATAGAAAATGTACATTTTCTTTTTGCTAAATAACATATAGTTAGTCTTATCTAAATTTAATGATAACTTATTTAAACTAAACCAAGTTTGTAATATTGAGATCTCCTGTTTTAACAACTCAAACATTTGTTTCAAATCATAACCAAAACAAAAGAAGGTGGTATCATCAGCAAAAAGAACACACCTTAGAATTCCAGACACTTTTACCAAATCATTTACCGGTGTATATACAAAATAAAAAGCTTAGGTCCCTATTTACATTTTTTTATTGTATTGTATGTATAATTGACATGTTTTTAAAGGAAATGAATAAATAAATAATGAAATATTTTAAAAAATTGTAGCGCATAGTTACTAGCTAGTAACCAGCAGTTTTAGCTTTTTGTTACTTACTTGCTACTACCCAGAGACTTTAGCTTCTTGTTACTTGCTAGTACCCAGCAGTTTTAGTTTCTGGATACTAACATGGCAAGCAGTTTTAGCTTATAATTATTAGGTAGTAACCTAAGCTTGAGCTTGAGGGTTTTTGGGTACAACCCAGTAATTTTCACTATGCTGTTCGGCTGAGATGTACACCCTTATGGCCAGCAAAACCACAGAGAGCTGTTTGGATCTCCACAATGTCTCCTCCATGCACAGTAATTGTACTATCTCCTTCTACTATTGGCTCATCTGTACAAGTTTTGCTGGAACATTTGTACAGATGTATTTTCTAACAGCCTCGATCAGCTGATCCTCAGCTGAGCAGTTGGACACAAAATAGCATCATTTCAGTTCACTTACATTTCACCCAGGCTGGGTTAAATTAGTCCCTCTTTCCAAGGTGCAAATCCAGGTTTGGTTGGCATTTATGAAGGATTTGGCACAATTGTTTATTTCCTAAATCAAAAATTATAAAGCGTCTCTGTTTACAACCATTCTAAAAGAGAAACACACTGATTGTTTTCCTCCTTTTGCTAACAATTTATACTGAAGCAATGAAAGACTCCGTAGTAGTAATTTTTATAAGATCAGAAATTTAGAAAATTTCTCCAGTAAATGGAAAGCTTATTGTGATGTTTATTTATTTATTTTTTGTTAGGTTGGACAGATTTTAGGCTAGATATTTTAATGTCTAAATAATTAGTGCTAATCTTTAAGAGCTGAAGTAAACCCACAGACAATTTTTCTAAAATATATAAATATTTCTTCAAACCTTTACAAATCTGACATATCTGACCTTCATGTACTTGTAATTTAAAGTTAAATGGATTTACTCCCTCAAGTAAACAGTACTTCCGAATGTTTCAACAAACAGGAAGAAAAGAAATACTGCATGTCATATAAATTAATCACAAGACAAGGCTTATTTGTCTTTTAGTATTTGTGATAATTGCGATTGAAAATGGAAAGGCTTGTTTATTTTGAGAGACTGATGTCCAGACTGGGAACAGTTCAGCAACATGGAGGTCTAACGTTGATATAAAAGCTTTTCTGACCTCACCGCTACAAACAGGTGGATGATTGAAAGTGTTTAATTAAAAGCTCCAACATCCCTGATGAGTTCTGAAGTACTGGTACTGAGCAGTCCTTCCTCTGTATAAATGATCTTCAGTCCTATAGCATGTTCCTGTTGCTCGTGGAGCTGGTAGAACTGCAGATAATGGCTTGAAGAACGCTCGAAGGAGGCTTTGAAATGAACAATATTACATTTTCCACAAAGTGAAGGTAATGGCAGATTATAGTGTCTGAGCAAATGATGATGACTTCAGTAAATGGGTTGTCAGTGTTCTGTTTCTAAGCACATGAGATGGACCAGCCTGTAATCTGACACTGAGCTTGGAGAGGAGAGATGGCAGAGAGGATGGAGGTAGAAGGCAGAGGATTTTTAAGGCAGCACTTGTAATCGCAAGATTAAATACCAAAGTAAGGACTCTGAGAAGAAACAGGACTTGAACTCGAGATGCAAAGGTAAGTGGTTTATTTATAAGTGACTGGGTGGGATCTGAAAAGGGAGGGTCACAGGTAAGTACGGTTCCAAGTACAGTACTGTAATGTGGATCCAAATACCTCTGAGAGATATTTCTTACAGTGTTCTTCAGGCTTTTCCACGCAGTGAGGATGATTCCAGGTAGATAGAGGATACTGGTGGTTTAGAATGTGAGTACCGGTAGAAGGCAGGTGGCAACAGGCCAAGCATCTCGTATGAAGGCCGGTGGAGGCAGCATGTGGGAAGTGCAGGTGTGTTGGTGTGAGCGCACGCCTTACCCTGGTGTTTTATCAGCTGAAGAAGACCGCATTAAATTAAACCTTCTCTGGGCTGATTTTATCCTGCGGTGGTGAAATAACACCTGGAGAGGATTTTATTATGTGGCTTTGCATTTCATGGCAAACCGATGAGTTTTAAACCTGCAGAGGGACAGATCCAGACTTCACATCAGTTTTCTGGTTTTACAGCAGGTTCTGGTGATTCTTCAGAGCCCGTTCTATATTACAGTACTTTTTAATAAACTGTCATCATTACAGTATTCTGTTTACAGTATTCTGCTTGTATCAGATGAATAAAACAACACTTCTCCTTCAGCATCGCTTTTTCATCAGAGCATATTAAAAATTAAACTGTGAATTCAACATTTAATCAACTGTTTTCATATTTTTTAATGCTGTTTTTTAATATTACTATTGCTGCATACTTTGTGCCATTTAAAGCCGTTCATACAGTATATAAAAAATATTACACTCATTCAGGAGAAGCGTTTTGTTACTTTTATACATATTTTTATTAAAAGTATTTACAAATATTATCTACACAGAAGACATTGAGAATTTTATGCTTCTTGTGCTACCATTGCTTTTGCTAACGTTCTTGTCAAGGTCGGTGGTGGACAGCAGTGGTTCCCAACCTTTTTTCCTCAAAGATCTCCCTTCTTTCTTCCTATCCAATCTGAGACCCCCCAATCCCCTCGCTACTCCCCTCTCCCAAAAGTCTCATTAAGATTAATCTCTTTATCAAAGTGATAAAATAATAAAGTAAATATTATAAGTCATATTATAAGTAATACAGTAGTAAGATAAGTAAATATAGA
>JBBPBX010039315.1:12995-29952 GCA_038048925.1 Garcialebias charrua
TACATACATATATGCATGTACACATGCATACACATAAATATATATACATACACACAACAAAGAAAAGAGTTAAAAGAGTAGAAGGCTTTTTACTTTAAAGTTATATTGACTTGAATTGGATTTGTTTGTAAATTTAATATATGTCTTACCTGTGATAAATAGCTTTTTGAGACAACCTTGGAAAAATATTTAATTCTGATCTGAATAATGAGCTAGGACCAAGACTAAAGTTTATTCCTGCCACCCTAAAACAACTTTAATGACTAAATAAAAAATACAGATGGCACAGCAGACTGGAAAATAAAATTAAATCAGCAAAGTTTGTATACAAACAAGATATATGTATCTATGTATCTATATCTAAAATGTATGAGTGTGTGTTTATACACTGTCTATATAATTAAAACAGAAACCCATCAATAACTTCAAATAACCAGTACATTGAGTCTCTGTCAGTCTCTGGTCACCCTTGACTTGATGTTTCTGACCAGGGTTTGATGTCAGGTGTTTGTCACAGACAACCTGAAGTCTTGATGGACATCAAGTCTGTTGCAGCTTTTGTTTTTACTGACACAAGAGGCTGAAGGCTGCCTCAGACAGGAAGTAGTGCTGAATGGAAGAATAACCCTCATCAGTGTGTTTGGACAGTCTGGGTGCGAGGACTTGTCCTTTGGCAGTCCAAAACTTTTTATATCCATTTTCTTGGAAATATTTTTTGGATACGGAATCAGCTTGGAGGTCACAAAGTTCATCTTCACTGTCAAGGAGACGCGCGCGGCCGGTGATTAGCAAATAAATAAATCTGTCCATCCATCCATGCATCCATCCATCCATCCATGCATCCATCCATGCATCCATCCATCTATCCATCCTCACCCGCTTCTTCCTTTTCGGGTCGGGGGTCGCTGGTGTCCATGTCCAGCCATCACTGTGCGAGAGGCAGGGGACACCCTGCACAGGTCTCAAGTCCATTTCTAACTGGTAGTTCAGTGGACGTGCGCAGCCGGTGACAGGTTGTACATCTGAGCTTAACGCGACTTTTTAATAATCGGTCGGTCGGACCTGCCTCCTCCTCAAAAATAGATTTACACAATTTTATATTGTGCATTTTTATTTAGTTTTCTTTGTGCTATGATTCATAAAACCACATCAAAGTCCATGACCGACCAGGACCACACTAAGCACATGGCCCGGCTCCGGGTTATAAATGACAGCTCTATGTGATTACGTTTATGTTGTATATTTAATAAAACGTGAGCTTAACCAAGAGCAACAAAAATTTCCTACCTCTTCTCACTCAGGCAGCGAAAGCTGAGAGCAGTACTGACGTCCTTAAAGTGACAGTACAGATTTTAGTTTTTAACATAATACGTTAAAGAAAACTCTTCAAACATAACCAAACTGAGGGTTCTTCCGTGTTAATCAGGATTTGGTTAAATTTCAAACATTATATTTATAAAATAAAAGCATGTTTTCTAAGGTTGTTTCACAGACAAATGGATATTTTTACAATCTCTAACCTCTGAGCAGACAAATGATGCGACCCCTCCATGCTCTCTAGCGCCTGAACTAATGGCCTAATGTCAATTAATATGTTAACTAATGGCATATGTTTGGAATTTTGGTAAATAAAATTGGTTAACTTGACTAATTTGAACTAATGGCCTAAATAAAATCACAGAGGGCACTGTTACGACAATCCTGCTTGTTATAGCTTTTAATTAGCCTTTTGATAGAATTACTGTTTGGCTAGCTTTTTGTTATTTTTAACTTTTAGCTTGCCTTTTACAGTTTAAAGCTTTTAGTTAACCTTTTGCTACTTTTAACTTGCTTATTGGAGCTTTTTGTCTTTTAGCTAACAGTTGGCTAGTTTTAGCATATAGCTGTCATTTTGATAGAGTTAGTTAGCTTTTTGATACTTTTAGACTATAGCTAGCTTTTTCATTCATTCAACCTCTATTTAGGCAGGTTAATCCCATTGAGCCTCGAGAACTAATTTACAAGAGAGACCTAGTTTTTGTTACTTTTAGCTAGTGTCCCACTTCTATTGAGTTTAAAATTTCAGTTTTAGCTTACAGCAAATGTTAGCTGCCATTCAGTTTATGTAATGTTTTATTTCTCCACAGGAACACAACAGGAAATAATTCCAGCCATTTGTAGTTTACTTTAAAACGGATGAACAGCAGTTAATTGTAAAAACAAAAAAAACAAAAAAACCAGTACACTCCATCATCTCTGTCCAGTACTGTACTGTCCAGTACTACAGTAAATTTGTACATTATGCGTACCCTGCCATCTTTGGATCACCTCTGCCTTTTTTTGACACTCAAACGTTGCTTCTTGTTGTTTGTTATAAGTGTTGTTTTTAATGGTCTTAGTTTTGAACCTATCTGCTGCTGCTGCAACAAATTAATTTCCCTCAGGGGGTCAATGAAGTTTTTTTTTTTCTGTTTTATGGTAAATAGACATGAGTAAAGCAATTTAAGTGAGAGCATCACAGTAAATTGTTCCGGAAGCTGAAAACAAATGTTTGTTCTTCGTTTTGTTTGTTTCTGTTTGTCACCATGCCCTCATAGATGCTCTGCATTCTCTGAGACAACGTTGACAACAAAATTATTCTTCATGATGTCACTTTTGTCCTCATGCATGTGTCTGTAGAGAGAGGGACAACCTGTTTCCCCCTTTTCTGTCCTGTTGTTGTGTAGTTCTCTGTTCTGTGTTTTTCTGTCTATAAGTTCTTGATAGAGTTTGTTATTTAAAAAAATAAAAACTGATATTTATGGTATCACCAGTCAAAGAAGACTTTTATAATTTGTCTCCTGTTTGTTTTTCAGGGCAGCTGGAAGTCGCACCACCAACTGCAGCTCAGTTAAGATACGGTGAGAAGTTGTTTTATTCAATGAGGATGGTGCAGAATCTGTTTGGGTTTGTTTATTTCAGTACGTGAAGTCGATTTTTTTTAAGTGCTTGTTTTTATCAGATAACAACTTCAGTAAAACTTTTGAACAAGTGTCTAAATTACAGATCAGGATATTGCTGGCATAAATTGTGTTCATGGTGTCCTAAAAGAAAAGAAGGAACTGTAAAATTAGAAACCAGCCTGACACCTTTTCTCATTAACATATCTTTATTATACAATGTTTTAAAGACCGTGTAAAGTGAAATTAGATTTGTGTTTTTAGTTTATCACATGGCATAAATATGTGTTATTAATCACCCATATAAATCTGACTGATTAAAAACATTGTTTTCCTTATAAAATTAAGTGTCAAAAATCATGAAAATACATTATTTTCTCTTAGTCTGGAACTGTGGGGGCGTGTCAGCAGTGGGCGTGGTTTCAGCGCAGTTCTGCAGCTCAGAGAGCAAGTAGGAGGACTCTCTCGCTCAGAGCTGAACTGTGTGGAGGAGGAAGACAGGTTCATCAGTAAACCTGCTCTGTTTGCTCCTTTTTCCAAGAGTTACGCTGTTTTTAGTGCACAAACAACTCTGGTTTTATTTTTAAAGTTGAGGACGCAACTATAATTCATAACTCCGCTGTTATGTGTTTAGAAGATGAGCGGACTCGCGCGGCTGCACCGGTCCGACCCGACACATCGCATGCGGGGGCTGTGTTGGTGATTAAGATAAAGAGGGCTGTGTTGGTGATTAAGATAAAGAGTAATCACGTTGATAACTAAGTATGCAATGGACCTGTCGCATTTTCTTAGCAAAAAAGGAGCTTGTGAACTTGTAGGGCACAGGCTTAGCAATAAAAAAAAAGAAAGAAAGAAAAGAAACAGGAAAGGCGGCGGCGGTGTCCGGAGGCTGAGGAGGGAGACGGTCAGTAGCAGGTGCCCTGACCATTAAAACATCCTGGGAAGATGCAGGAACGAGGCATAATTGATTAGCTAGCTAACAATGAACAAAATATCTATGCTATTGCTATCTGATGCTATCTGCGAGTCGCGAGTGAACGGCTCCACCCATGCGAAGAACAATTTATATGACTGGAGCTGCAGGGGGTGGGGGCTATACTAATGAGGACCGCGTGACGAAACGCGGTCCCGTTTAAAACACGCCTAAAAAATCCTGAAACACACATGTCTTTATACACAGTTTCATGTATAACTTCAAAATTAATTGAGCTACAATTTTGAGACTTTTTACTCATTTACAACATTACAATTATCACATTTATAATGTTTATTTAAGGAAATGTTGAAATTCACTTTACACGGTCTTTAACACTAGCGCAAACAGATTTTATATACAAAATTATGTTTGTTGATTAGCTACTTTATACGAGCTGTAAGTTATTGACTTCAGTCTTTTCTCACGTTAATTCTGCATCTTAATGTTATGAGAATGTTTTCCTTGTTTTGGTAGAAGATTAAGTCTAACCAGATGTTCACATTGAGCCTCCTGGCCTGGTGAAGAAAAACTTTACACTGTCTGAACGGGACAAAATTAATTTTTGTAATCTGACCAAGGTCTTTTTCATGTGTGGTCCTAAATCAGATCCATAAGTTGACTGATCCACTGGCTGATCCACTATGAGAAGGTGCTATTTATAAGATGGAGCTGAATACAGCTCCTCAGACTGAGGAAGTCTTTCGGATGAAAGACGAAACGTTTCTACAAATTTTTTTGTTTTGTTTTTTGAATGTCCAGAGGACCAGACTTAACTTTTTTAGATTTTTCTACCTGGATTATTGAGCATGCATCAGGAGATCCATATGTTGTTGATATAATGTCGATGTTGTGCTGATGTTTTTCAAAGCGACCTCAGTCTGAACGGTCATGTCTCATTTCATCAGACTCATTTGTCAGTGAGGTGCGGGGGGGAGCGGATTAAGACAAATATTGATACTGTATTGAGAGACCAGCGTCACGCAGCTTTAAGCCCAGAACTCCACACATCTTCAGCTACATAACACAAGTCCAGTTGTTTAGTCCCTTTTTAAATCTGCCATGTCCATGACCATGACTGATAATCTACAGAATAATATGATACAAACATTGGTGTCGGATCTTGTTGATACTAACGGGATGGGATTGATACTTCAGTGCATCTTTTCATTGCATCTCTTCAGTGCATCTCTTCAGTGCATTGTAGGAAGTCGGTCCCAGCAGATCTTCCTCTAATTTTATCCTCAAATGGTGTCCCTATTGAGTTTGTTGATTCCTATAAATATTTGGGTATCCTGGTCGATTCACATCTCTCTTTTAAACTCCACGTGGAAAACCTAGTAAAGAAACTGAAAGTTAAACTGGGTTTCTTTTTCAGAAATAGATCATGTCTAACACTGAATGTTAGGAAACGCCTTGTATCTGTGACTTTCCTTCCCTCCATTGATTACGGTGACATTCTCTACATGAATGCTCCTACAAGCACCCTGCGGATGTTGTCTATCATGGTGCACTAAGATTCATAACTGGCTGTGATTATCGTACCACTGCACCCTGTATTCACTGGTTAACTGGACATCATTAACTTCACACAGACTCTTCCACTGGTACATTTTCATCTTTAAATCACTTCTTGGTCTGCTGCCTTCATACATCTCCTCCTACATGTCTTTGCGTGAGTGCAGCTACAGTGTGCGCTCTCAGGACATGATTACCTGCAGTGTTCCCTCAGTGAGGACTGAACTTGGAAAAAGGGCCTTCTCCTACTCTGCTCCTGCTTCCTGGAATATCTTAGAAAAAGATCTGAAGCTCTCGGCCCTGACCTCTCTAAATGCTTTTAAGAATCTGTTGGAATCCTGGCAAAAACCAATGCTGATATGTTCTTGTTTTGGATTTTATACATCTATCTTATAATGTTTTGCTAGTTTTTGATACTTTGTAAAAAAAAATTAAAAAAAATCTGTATTTCTCTCTTATGTTTTTCTATTGTTTATTGTT
Source organism: Garcialebias charrua (assembly GCA_038048925.1). Classification (NCBI taxonomy): domain Eukaryota; kingdom Metazoa; phylum Chordata; class Actinopteri; order Cyprinodontiformes; family Rivulidae; genus Garcialebias; species Garcialebias charrua. Next base: position 18,885 of record JBBPBX010039315.1, read on the forward strand.
TAAGGAAATTCTACCATTCTTTAGTTTGTAGCAGGTCTCTCTTGTAAATGAGTCCACGAGGCTCAATGAGATTTAGCTGACTAAATAAAGGTTGAATGAATGAAAAAAAAAAATCTCTTCTGTTCCAGAAAAACTATTCTACACCTGAGTAGATGGAAGAAACAAGATAAAATGTTTAGGATTATTATTGTCAGTCTAGATTATTAATGTCAGTCTAGTTTAATAATATTACCGGGGTAGGCTTGATTATTAATGTTAATGGGAATTATTAATATCATTCTGGATTATTAATTTCAGTCTGGAATATTATTGTCAGTCTAAATTATTGATGTCAGTCTAGGTTATTAATGTCAGTCTGGATAATTTATCGCAGTCTGAATTATTAATTTCTGTTTGGATTAGCAATACCAGTCTGGGGCAGCATGGTGGCACAGTTGGTAGAGCTGCTGCTTCAGCGAGCGGGTTACCCTGGTTCAAAATCCGGTCTGGGGACCTTTCTGGGTGGAGTTTGCATGTTCTCTCCGTGCATGCTTGGGTTTTCTCCGGGTACTCCGGTTTCCTCCCACAGACCAAAAACATGCATGTCAGACTGATTAGTAACTAAATTGTCCCTGGGTGTGAGCGAGAATGGTGGTTTGTCTCATTTGTCCCTATGTCCCTGTGATGGACTGGAGACCTGTCCAGGGTGTCCTCCTCTCACACAGTGATGGCTGGACATGGCACCATTGACCCCTGCAACCTAAAAATTAAGAAGAGAGTAAAGATAATGGATGGCTGGCTGGAATACCAGTCTGTATTAATAATATTTTTAGTCTTGAATACAAACGTCACTGTGGATTAATAATATCATTATGGATTATTAATATCAGTCAACATTATTCAAGCCAATCTTGATGTTCAATCTCAGACTGGATTAATAATCACAGTCTAGATTATTAATATCAGTCTGGATTATCAATACCAGTCTGGATTATTAATGTCAGTCTGGAATTATTAATGTCAATCTGGACTATTAATTTCAGTCTGGATTAATACTACTACTCGAAACTCAAGCCAACCTTAACTATAGGATTTATCAAAAAGGAAAATCTTAAACCTAGTCTTAAAACTGGACAATGAGTCGCAGTTTATAGACCGGGGGCGGGGCCCACACAGCAAGTAGGTGTGGACTAGCGTTCTCAGTGCTGTACTGCACGTGAGGAGAAGCCTACGGTGGCCGAGGGGTGCAAACGCGCTGCTAAAACAAAACGCTCTGCAAACGGACGGCTGCAAATTTAAAAAAAGAGTTGCAAATAGAAAAAGCTACAACGGAAGTGCTCCAGACCACTAGGGGCAGTCGAACAAAGAACAAATCATAAAGTATCTGGAATATTAACATCAGTCAGGAATATTATTTTCAGTCTGGATTATTCATGTTAGTCTAAATTATTGATGTAAGTCTGGAATATTAATGTCAGCGTGGAATATTTTTTTCTTCTTCTTCTTTTTTTTCTTCGTGCGACTAGTTCGCTGTGGTGACCCCTAACGAAGGGAGAAGCCGAATGAAGATTTTTTTTAAATTAATTTTAATCTAAATTATTGATATAAGTTTGGAATATTAATGTCAGCGTGGAATTTTTTTTCTTCTTCTTCTTCTTCTTTTTTTTTTTCTTGGTGCGACAGTTCGCTGTGGTGACCCCTAACGAAGGGAGAAGCCAAAATATTTTTTTTTTTATTAATGTTAATCTAAATTATTGATATAAGTCTGGAATATTAATGTCAGCGTGGAATAATGTTTGTTATATTAATAATAGTCCGGCTTAATACTACCAGTCTAGAATATTATTGCCAGTCTGGATTACCGACATACAAAGTATGTCTAAATTATTATTGTCATCCTAGATTACTATTGTCAGTCTGGATAAATATGTTCAGTCTTGATTAATAATACTGTACCAGTCGAGTATTGATGTCAGTCTGGATTTTTAATACTTCTTCCTGAATATTTTTACAGCAGCTTCACAACATCTTACAAAAAGATCTGAAGCTCTCGGCCTTGACTTCTCTAAATGGTTTTAAGAATCTGTTGGAATCCTGGCAAAAACCAATGCAGACATGTTCCTGTTTTTGATTTTCTACATCTACCTTATAATCTTTGCTACTTTGTTTTAATTTGTTTTTAAAAAATCTGTATTTCTCTTATGTTTGTTGCTGTTGTCATCATTCTTTAGTTTGTAGACAGGTCCCTCTTGTAAATGAGTCCTTGAGGCTCAATGAGATTAACCTGAATGAAAAAACCATAGGTGAATTTTTTTATCAGTTGTTGAGTTTTGTGCAACATTACGCCTAGATTCCACTCTTCCAGTCTTATTTTCTGTCTGGTTGCAGGTGTACATGTCTGACTGTAGTTTTTGTTTGTTTGTGCTGACTTTACAGTTCTGCTGCACAATGCAATTCCCTTTGTTGGATTTGGATTCCTGGACAACTGCATCATGATTGTTGCTGTAAGTGTAAGGTCATTCATCATTTATCTGCTACAAATAAATACAAAAGGCACTTTGACTTTTTGAAATGGAATTGCTAAACAAATGTTTTAAATTTAGGATTGTTATTATTATTAACCTTTTATGAATAAGGCAAATCCTATTGATGGCACAGATCTCGTTTGCAAGTGAAGCCTGGGCCTGAAGGTAGCCTAACATATGTTTTTTTTTTTTTTTTTGCTTGCTTGCTTGCTTTTACTTATTGTTTAAATCATCTTATCTCATCCAGCTTGGAGCTACTGCTCTATCTCTTATCTTGTTTTATCTCTTTAAACTACTGTATTCTCAGTCTTTTGTATGTCCTCAGAGAGCTCAGTCTTATTTTTCCCATGAAGGTGTTCAAAGAAATCCTAACAGAACAATAAATATATAAAGAAATAAAGAAACCCAGAAGTCTGACTATACGTGTGACCTTCAAAGCTGGTTTTATTTATTGGTTCAATCTGAAGAAAACTGAAGTATCCTGATGATCCCACTTTATTATTCCATGTCTTTTGGGACAATGAGCCTTGACACCTGGGGCTGAGCTGAGCTGGGCAGGACAGGATGCCACCTCCATGTGGACCCACCACCTTCGGGGAGGACCGTCAAGGTTGTGTGCTGTTAATGTCAGGCAGCAGGCGAGGGAGGGTCCTTGGCTATGCAGATTCCTGGTAGCATAGACTAGTTCTAGGGATGTGGAACTGGTCTCATGTCTTGGACACAGAGAGGGACAGAGCAGTCAACTGAACAGAGTACTGTACAGTAGTCAACTGATCAGCACCTGGTGGTGAATTGGAACAGATGGCAGAGGAGGATGCCAGACAGACCTGGTAAATCCAAATGCATAGTGTGGGTGAACTGGGAACATTTGGTGGAGCTGCTAGTCTGTGCAACTTTCAACTCACACCTCAAGAACAGTTTTTCACATGTCACGGGGGAGGTCAGGGACATGGAATCCAAATGGGACATGTTCAGGGCCTCAAGGGGCCAAGATGGGGTAGGGGCAGGCAGTGGCGGTTCCTCAGTTAACCACCAGGGGGGGCTATTTTCTCAAAAATGAAAAAATAACGTTTCAAGTTTTTCTGGTGTTTATTTATCAAATGCAGATTAAAACTAGGCCAACAGTACAATGAAATGCTCAGATTGAGAACCAACAATTTAACTCACTAAAACAACAAAGAACAAACAAAAAAAAATACTAAAGCATGCAATAAAGGTACAAAAATAAAGTACCTACAAATGAAAAAGTAATACAAGGTCCTACAAACATAGTAAAAAACAACATGGTAGAATTTCAATGGTGCAACAGGATGTATTTAAATGAATAAGTAGTTCAAGGTTGTAATTTAAGCTACTTAGATGTTATTACTGTTTTTCTCTTACATTTTATTGGTGGATGTAACTGGGACCCTGTGTACATAATCTTGTTTCATCACATGTACCACATGTGGTGCAAATGGCAATAAAGATTCTCTGACTGATTTTGTGCTTTTCAATTATGCTAAATATGAAAGGGTGGGTTTTGGCACCTTTCTCTTCCATATGAATAATAAAATATTGGGCATGGACAATATTTATTTTTCCTGGTATTCAAGAGGATAGGGAAATGGCTAGTCAGCTTTCTAATTATTTAACATCTAACAATTTATGAGTATATGTGTACATTTAATAGCAACAATTCAAATTGACATTGTAATTAGAAAGATGTAGTGCTCCTCACTTTTTCAAAATACAGAACTAATATGATGAAAAACATTGTACGGTAAAAGACATGCATTTAGCTGCTCACCTCTGTAGCTGCTCACCTCTGTAGCTATCCTCTGTAGCTATCCTCTGACGTTCACCAGGGCCCAGTGTGCGGCGTTTCTTAGCCATCTGGGATACACTGCCACTGTGTTCGCCACAAATAGTAGGGAGTGAGTCTCTGCAGGACCATAAGAGAACAGTGTTCATATTTTAGTCACCAGGTAAAATAACAAGAAATGTGAAGTAGTTCAATCATAAGACATTAACAAAATACTGTATCAGTAATATTAAACAGCACAACATACACATTAATTTCAATTTACCGGTACCTGATTTTTTGAATGTGGTCTGTGAACTGCTGCATGATTCTCTGAACAAAGACTGAGTCGATGGTCCGCTTCTGGAGTTGGTTGTAGAGAATGTCCACATGAGGCATGACCAGATGGAACAGTTTCAGGAAAAAGCTGAAGCTATCATCCTCCAGCAGCCTCACAAAGCCTCCAGCTTCTCTAACAGTGGTAGGATCAAACTGTCCTGAGTCCCTGATGGTTTCAAAACACTGGAGCAGTTTTTCTTTGTGTTCAAAAACAGTGTTCACAGCTCGGCTGTGGAAGTTCCACCTCACTGTGCTTGCTCTTGGAACTCTGTGGGCCACCACTTCATCGAGAATACTGGTTCTCTTTGGCGATCTTGAAAAAAAGCCGGAGAATCCAGCCAGGTCTGAGAAGAAAATATTCACTTTTGAGATATGGGAAGTCACCTGCTGCATGATAAGATTAAGCTGGTGAGCATAGCAGTGATATATATATAGTGTGCATTTACATAGACATCTTGGATCTTCTTCTGTACACCACCTGTGGCTCCTCTCATGACACTCGCACCATCATATGCTTGTGAAATGAGCTTGCTCTTCTGGTCATCAGGGAGAATGGAGCTCAACCTTTCCAGAATAAAAATAATAACCTTTCAAATAATTATATAATCACTGTTTCATAACATGAAAAATTCAAACTATTTAATGCTTAAATCTTTCTGCTACTTGATTTATTTAAGTTTAGTGTCTTTGAAACAACAGCACAACTTATAATGAAACTAAAGTTTAACTAAACTAAACTAAAACTAAAGTTTATTTATTCATTCAGATTTATTCATCAGAAAATTTGCAACTGCTGCTAAACGAAACGAGACAAAAGTTAACTAACACAGACAGACACTCTGAGGAGTAAACAGTTCATGTGCTGAAGATGAACATACAGGAGTCGTCTTCACACATTCGGGTTTATAACTAGCAAGTAGCAACTTTTATAATGTTGCAGACAGTACACCACAACCATGAGCACAGCTACTAGCTACTGTGACTGACTGCAACAACCACCGTCCCACACACACCACCATGTCCCGAACACAGATGAAAACAGCTCAAACTTTGCTCATGTGTGCTCAGCGATTTATTAAACTCACTAATTATTACTTGCTTACCTGTGTAGAAAGGCACCATTAATAATTACAGCTGTTTCAACGTCGCTACTCGCTAGTTGTCCGTGTGATGATCAGGTCTGACTGTAAACAGAGAGAATCCCCCGCTCCCCCCCTCCTTGGCTCGAACCGGAAGTGCTGTCGATCCGTGGCATAAGAGACAGTCCAGGCTCGAGGGCGGGGGAAAATGCGACCTGTACAGTCCAAAAGTTTTGTACTGATGGGACATAAACTACGGCCGCTAGCGGCGGATAGTTATAATTAGATTCAATGGAAAAGCATGGGAAAAGCCCCCAGGCGGCGCCGAGCGGGGAAACCGGAAGTACGTCACTCACAATCAGAAAACGTTTTTTGAAACAAACAAAACAATCATTACTCATAAAATATTTATCCTACACAACTAAAAACATATATGCATGCATTTCGAAATATTTTTATTTTATTATTTCACTTTTATAAAAAAAAAAAAAAAAATATTCAAATGGTGAAGAAGAAAAGCTGCAGTTCCAAGGAGGAGCGGCGCCCCTAGCGCCCTCTAGTGGCGGCCGCCACTGGGGGCAGGGCAGCCAACTCGGGACCCGAAAGTCCTGGGTTCGATCCCTGCACATTGTGGTGTCTCTGAGCAGGACACCCAATCCTGAATTGCTCCCCAGTCTCTTGCATAGCTGCCCACTGCTCCAGCTGAGTGTATCCCAGGTGCAATCGGTTCAATTCAGTGAGCCAATTTAGTCTTTTTATGGGAACATCAATGATGACAACACATAGCACTTTTTTATTTATTGTAAATGTGACTTCCAGAACTTGTGGCCTGAAGATCATTGATGCCTATCATGGCAGCTACCACAGTACCCGCTGGTAGACTTCAGCGATGGTGGAGGCTCACAAACTGAGCAAGAAGGCCTTCAGGTCTTGACTGACCTGGAGGACTCCTGAAGCAGTTGACAGGTACATGGTGGCCAGCAAAACTACAGCTTTAGTGGTTGAGAGTGCAAAAACCCTGGCATGAGATTGTAGCTACTGCTACATGCTACTGCTGCAACATATCAACAATGCTGATATCTGAATCTGGACCGGGCCTTGGAAAGCGGACTATCTCAATTTCTCCTTGGACGTTACAGAAACAAAGACGCTCTGTCCCCTCCCTTCCCCAAGGCTGTGGATCTGTGACAGAGATCAACCAAGCTAGCTGATAAACAAAGACCTCTTATCAGGACTATAGTGGGGGCCTCTGGACTCAATGCCTCCACTGGCCTCCCTCACCTCCCCTGTCGCTGCAACCTAGAAGATGCGAAGGTGCCAAGGGCATTCACCAGGCTGCCGTGCTGGGACCCCCATCCCCTACCCACTCCGCACCTGTATTATGTCTATTAATGTTGCTATGCTGTGGTAGATTTTTTTGATGCCTCAAACCGTGGCAAAGAACACAGTGTTGTGTATATATATTTTTTTCTTCCCCTTTTTCTTATCTAAGTAATAGGTGCAGCACATCTTAGGAGCTGCAACCCTTTGTACACGTATGTCCAGCTTTAGGATATCTGTACAGAAAGTAATTTTGTTGTACTTCACTATGCAAGGATAATAAAAGCATTCTGACTCAATAGCTACTGATATTTGGGGAGACCGGAGAAGGTCTTTTGGTTGGCATTGAGGAGGTTCTGACACACCAACCAGCAACTCAGAAAAGGAAAGTGGGCCCTATCCCAGACTGTGCTTGATTTCGGGTTGGAATTGCTGCTGACCCTAACTAAGGATATTGCGGAACAGTGGGAGGAGCACTTACCGGATCTCCTTAATCCACCCACCATGTCACCTTTGAGGAGGCAGGCAGTCTGTGGACTCAGGGGAAGACGAGTCCATTACCATGACAGAGATCACAGAGGTAGTCAAAAAGCTCCCTCGTGGCAGGGCCACAGAGTAGGGCCTCAGTAGTGTGGGAATCACACAGTCTCTCATCTCTGCTTTCCACAGATACTGTGGTTCTGCTGGCATCTTCAGGCCAAGATCTTCAGTGTGCACTGGGCAGTTCAAAGCAGAGTGTGCAGTGGCTGGAATGAGAGCCAGTTCCTTTAAGTCTGAGGCCATGGTTCTTGTCAATGCCCCCACTCAGTCATGGGGAAGACTGCAACAGGTGGAGGAGTTTAAGAATCTGGGTGTCTTGTATCTAGTAATGGTAGTATGGAGCAGGAGATGTATCAACAGATTGGGGCCTTCTCCTCAGTGTGGTGCTTTGGGCAGTCCTGGTGAAGAAAGAGCTGAGTAAAAAAACAAAGGTCTTGACTTACTAGTCTGTTGTTGTTCCAGTCATCACCTATGGCCATGGGGCTTAGATCAGGACCAAAAGATTCTGGATACACATGGCCAAAATGGGCTTCCTTCGCAAAGTGGCCAGGCTTAGCCTTATGGTACGTCCAGACCGAACAGCGTTTCAACTTCCAAAAAGCTCGTCATGCACGCAAGTGGACGCACTTGGTGTCCAGACCAGAACGCGAAACTGCTGCGGGGTGTGTGGGAGGAGCTTACCGGTATACCGAGTCCTCACTGCACTCCGCCAGGCGAGGAGCTTTTTATTTCTGTCTCTGTAGAGCAGACTTGACTGGTCGTGAAGGACTTGTCGCGAACACACAGCTACAATGAGTTTCTCTTCCATAGTCCATGACTCCGCGGGTTTTTTCTGTGTCCCACAAACAATACGTCACATAGTTGCGCAATCGTTTCCGCGTCACATAGGGACTCTCCCCCTGACCCCCTCTCTTCTCCCCCCGACTCTCCCTGATCAACCAATCAGGGAGAGTTGAACGGCGTTTGAATGTTTGAACCGCGAAATCTTCAGCTAAATCAACGTGTGCTTTGGAGGCTGACGCGGGTTCACGTGCACGGAAAAACGCTTTCCATCACGCTCAACACGCACGTGACGTGACGCCAAGACGCGGCTGGAAGCGCGTCCCCCATTGACTTTGCATGTAAGCTGGACGCTCCTGCCGTTGAAACGCTGTTAGGTGTGAATGCACCATTAGAGATAGGTTGAGGTGCATCTGGGGGGAGTTCGAAGCAGAACCATTGCTCAAAGTTGACGTGGTTTGGACATCTGCTTTGAATGCCTCCCTTTAGAAGTTTTCCGGGAATGTTCCACTGGTAGTAGGCCTCGGGGAAGACCCAGAAGTCACTGGAGGGATTGTGTGTCTTCTCTAGCCTGGGAACGACTCTGGGTTGCCCAGAGCAAGCTGGAAAGTGTTGCTGGGAAGAGGGATGTCTGAGATTTTCTCCTGGACCTGTTGCCTCCATGACTTGGCCATGGATAAGCTGTTGGTGATGGAAAGACATGCTCATTATAAAATAAGGAATTACCAGAATAAATTGCCTTCCCTTAACATTTACAAATGTATTTAAGCTCTAACGCTTGTGTTTGTCTCTGTCAGGAGATGTCTGTTTGATTATGTAACATCTGAAAGTCACAGGTGAACCAAGAACTTTCCTTTGTTATGTTTATGTTTATGTTTATTGAATTTGTTCTTTTTTTTTTTTTTACAAAAGAAACGATACAAGACAATCTCATAAATGATTGTGTACAAAATGTAAAAAAATGAAAGGTAGCAGAAAGAAGAATAAATCTTATTATATCTGCCCCTTACTTCCAACAATCAGATTAAACAACAATAATCAACCATGTAAACAATAATAATCTTCAACCAACTTTTTCCAACAATCAGATTAAACAATAATAATCTTCAACCAACAGTACAAAATGACTAACTCTTTCTAATTTTCTAACTAATACAATACACATTACGCTATTTCATATATTTTTTTAACACATTTGTTTTGATCATTTTTTTAAATGTAAACATTGACTTGGCATTTTTAACTACATTCTCCAAGCCATTCCATAATCTAATTCCCTGGATTGAGGTAGAACGTCCCTTCAAACTGGTTCTGAATTGTGGTTTTACAAACAACTCTGTCCCCTTAAGATTATAACAACTTTGTCTTTTAACAAAGTGCATTTGGATATTTAAAGGTAATGCATTATTTTGAGCTCTATACATAACTGATAAAATATTATAGTCTACCAAATCATGGAACTTCAATAACTTTAGTTGATAAAATAATGTACTTGATGGATGACTGTAATGCTTTCTAGTGATAATTCTTACGTCTCTTTTCTGTAACACAAAAATAGGTTTTGTGATTGTTTTACACGCATTCCCCCAAACATCAATACAGGGGAAGTCCAGCTACAAGTCCAGCTACAGACAGGAGGTGGAACACCTGGAGAGCTGGTGCAAAGAGAATAATCTTCACATGAATGTGAAGAAGACAAAGGAGATGATTGTGGACTTCAGAAGGAACAAACACACCCATGCCCCACTGAAAATAGGTGGGTCTGCAGTGGAAGTGGTCTCCAGCTACAAATACTTGGGTGTACACATGAATGATAACCTCAGCTGGAGCAACAACACCACCAGCCTGATCAAGAAAGGTCATCAGAGACTCTACTTCCTCAGACGGCTGAGACGTGCTGGTCTGAGCAGCCCAGTTCTCACCTCGTTCTACAGGTGTGCAGTGGAGAGCGTCCTGTGCTCCAGCATCAACGTGTGGCATGGAGGCTGCACAGTTGCAGAGAGGAAAGCTCTACAGAGAGTGGTGAAGGCTGCACAGAAGTCTGTTGGAGTCAGTCTCCCCACCATCACAGACATTTACACCTCCAGATGCAGGAAAAGAGCCACCTGCATCATGAAAGACCTCACTCACCCAGCACACTCACTCTTTGCCCCACTCCCCTCAGGACGGAGGTTGAGGAGCATCAAATGTAGAACCACTAGACTGAGGAACAGCTTCTACCCTGAGGCTGTTAGACTCATGAATAAATAAAAATAAAATAAAAAATAAACACTGCAAAATATCACATTGTGCTGATGCTGATCTGTTTTCTTGTTGCTGTGTTCATCTGTGTTCATCTGTGACCATCTGCTCATACAAACTCATGTTCGTGCTGCTGTTTATTCCCACTATATTAAGCTTAGTGTATTACTAGTTGATGTTTTTCTTAGTTAATTCTAGATGTTATTACTGTTTTTCTCTTGCATTTGTTGTTGGATGTAACTGGGACCCGTGTACATAATCTCGTTTTCATCACATGTACCACATGCGGTGCAAATGACAATAAAGACTCTCTGACTCTGACTCTGAATAGATTAAGTGTGGATTAATGATTGTGTTATACAACAAATACAGAGCTTTATCATTCAATAGGTCTCTGACTTTGTACAGTACTGCTATCGATTTAGCTATTTTTATTCTTACAGAATTTATGTGTTGTTTCCATGTCAGTTTGTCATCAATGA